>JAKOGI010001792.1:0-180264 GCA_029747015.1 Carnegiea gigantea
ATATATATATATATATATATATATATATATATATATATATATATATATATATATATATATATATATATATATATATATATATCTGTATGTATGTATATATATATATATATATATATATATATATATATATATATATATATATCTATATATATACACACATATATATATATATATATATATATATATATATATATATATATATATATGTCTAAGAGTGCAATGAGTAATATATCTAAATATCAAATTCTTTCTTCAAAATTATACACTCAATGGTGTAAAATAATTAATCCATAAATTTTAGCCAAGAAATTAGCCAAAAGTATGCACAGATATGGGGTAGAAAAAAGGGAGGAAGATGCAAATTATTAGGATCAAATTTTTAATATTCTAGATAAGCTAAATTACCATTGAAATAAAAGGAAATAAAGGAAGAAAAAAAGAAAAATGAAAATAATAAAACTGAAACCCCCTAAATTCCCCAATTCCCAAAACCCCCCCTTTCGGCTTCCTTTGCCTCTGCCCAGAACCCCCTGCTCTGTTTGTTGCCACTGCACTGCCGTACGCCAGTCACCGTCATCGCTTCGCCCGCCACCGTTGACCCTGTCCCATTGTCCGTTCGTCACCATCACCCCCTCTTCATCTCTCCTTGTGTATTCAAGTGGGTGAGAAGGTGAAATCCTAACCTGTTGATTTGATTATCATTGTTTTACGATTGAGTTTTTGTATTAGATGATATATTTAGCTTTAATGTGTGTTAATTGATAATTTTCTTGAATTTTTGGATATGACATTGAATTGATGGTGCTTGGGGTTGAGGACGGTCATGTTGGTGAGGGTTTGGAGTTTGAATGTAAATTTAAGCTTGTTACGTTGATTTAATGGTGTTTAGATTAATTTTAAATGAATATTTGAAGGAAATTGGTGAAATACACATGTGTTGGATATGTGTGTGTATTGCCGTGAGCATGGTGGTTTAGGGTTTGAGGCTTAAGTAAGAATTCAAAGTCGATTTCATTGAATTAATGAAGTTTAAGTAAATTCGAATGATTATTAAGTGAAACTAGTGTGAAATGCATGTGTGGTGTGTCAAGGTGTGTGAGTACCCATAGCCATGGGGGAGAGGGGGAGCTCATAAGTTGTTGTAAAGGAAGAAAGGATGGAAAAGAATTCATTTAGGGAAATTAAATATTGATTAAGTTAGTATGATGTTGTGAGTTTATTAAAGCTAATTAGAGGATAAGTGTTGTGAGTAGTAGGGGTGGAAAGTATGATGGGAAATATGGGTATTTTGGAGATAACTGGAATAGATCTTTTCTAACGTCATTTTAGAATTAATTTAAGGATTTGGATAAGTCAAATATGTAACTTTTAAGTTAATGGTCGTGTAACTAATTAAGTCACTCCTAAAGCTCGAGTCTTGCATTTGGATCAAGTATGGCCTAATTGATTATGGAGGACTTAATGGTAATGTACGTGTTCGGGACTAGTGACGAAGAATGAAACACAAACCTCTTGATTTGGACCCCACACCAAGTGCATTTTGTCACCCTAAACTAAATCGCTCTCAAATAATCTAAATCACAATGGTATCTAGCAATGATGCTACTGTTAAGGACATCATGGTAATAATAATAACAACAACAACAACAACAACAACAATAGTGGTAGTGTTGAACGGTAAATTTACCTATTTTACGTGCCTCTTTCACCCACTTTTAGCTCGTATAATAACTTAATCTTTGGGGTTTTACCTTGTTTTATTTATGTTTTTGTAGGAAACAACTCCAAATCAAACAAGCGTCGCGGAAAGGGACGAAGATGGGACAAAACGACGAAAAACAGCGAAAACCGACGAAAATCGGCAAAGTGGGGCAAAACCGGGGGAGACGGCCACTGTGCCAGCAATGTGGCACGGCCGTGCCACATGGTACGGCTGGCACGGGCACGGTCGTGCCACCCCCCCAGTTCGTCGGGCCTCGGTTTTTCTATTTAAGCTTCGTTCGGGCGTCTTCGCGAGGGGTTCGTTCGTCGTTGGGGGTCTTTGCTCTGGCGATTTTGCAGGATTAGTTTAGGTTAGATTTTAGTTAAGAAGGGAGATTAGTTTAGGATTGAAGATTGTAACATTGGATTCAACCTTTGGATTTCAAGTTCTTCATCAATTCAAGACTAAGTTTCCTTCTCTTTTATCTCTCTAGTTTTTTATGTTCTTGTTAATTATGTTTTGTTGATTTTGATTCTTGTATTGGTTTTGGTCGATTTATGTGTTTAAATTTCATTGTTAATTTATGTTGTTTAGTTGTTTAGATTTGTTTTATTTCATTCCGTTTTGTTCTTCAAGTTTATGTTCTTGTTGGTTAGTTTAGGTTTTCACGCGTTTTTCATGATTTGTTGGTAGATTGTGTTGGCTTGAATTGTGATTAGCCTCTTGATGGCTAATTGATCTTGTACTAGGCCTAACCATACCCAATCTATGCCTAGAATTAGAGTTTTCCTTCACGCCCGCCAAGTGTTCGATGAAATGCCTGAGAGGGTTTTCATCCATATTTTTGGGCGATTGACTTATGCTGAGAGGTGAGGTCAATTTGCTAGTGTGGGAGAGGGAATGGCCGAGTTCGGGACACGAAAGTAGTATCCGAATCGAGCTAGGTCTGGGGTTGC
Source organism: Carnegiea gigantea (assembly GCA_029747015.1). NCBI lineage: Eukaryota > Viridiplantae > Streptophyta > Magnoliopsida > Caryophyllales > Cactaceae > Carnegiea > Carnegiea gigantea. The sequence goes on from JAKOGI010001792.1 coordinate 2,659, forward strand.
TAGTTTTGTGGTCTAATTCGACTAACCCCACGAAAGTAGGTGGTTACACGAATTAGACTAGCTCATGACCCTTGAGAGAGGGCTTGGGTGGTCTTTGATGGTGCAACCGACCATCTCTTGTTCATAGCGTAGTTTGGGTGGGTTAGGACTCGTATTGATTAGTTGGTTCACTAATTGGTAAAATCACAATTCCAAGTCGCTTGTTTCTGTATTTGTAGCGTAGTTTAGTTCCCCTCCTTCACCGTTGATCTTGCCTAGATTGAGACGCTCCAGTGAACTCTGGTAGTTGAAAACACAATTCCCTGCGGACGACACCCCAAGTACTCAACGATACACCTTGCACTTGGGGTTTATAAATATTAAAACTCTGTTTTTCTTGCAACAAGTTTTTGGCGCCGTTGCCGGGGAATTGGCGTTTTTCAATATTGGGGTTTACTTTAGCATTCGAGGCTAGGCCTTTTGAAAAAAAAAAACAAAAATTTTAAAAAAAAATAATTTGGATGGCCATTTTCCATTTCCCTCAATTTGAGCACGAACCTTTTTGGCAATATTTATCTCGGTTTAATGATTATCGTGCTCAATATGTGCATTTCATGTATGAGAAATGGGAATTATGCGATGCTGTGCTTGAGGGGGTAACGCATGAGACTCGAGCGATCCTTGAGTCTATGTGTTATGGTGGTCTGTATTCCTTAAATGTCGATGACATGTGGGATTTGTTTGAGTCTCTAGCTTGGCATCAATGGCAATCTAATGATGTTAGGGACCAATGTCATCACTATTCTGCTTACCCTCAAGTGTTGTGCTCTTTTTGCCAATCTCTTGACCATGATGTGAATTCTTGTCCCCATCGTGATGTTTCCAATGAATGCTATGCTAGAATTGATGCCATGATAGGGGCAATGAATGAGCAAAATGAACGCTTTGCTAGTAGGATGAGGGAGTGGCGTTTATCGCATGAGACCAACTCTAGTCTACCTTACCCTAGACTTGAGGCTCGTCTCTATGATGATTGTGAGTCTTCCCTTCCCCTAGGGTCGAATGTTATTGATGATGCGCCTTTGAACGACCCAGGAGAAGTGTTTGACCTTCCCTTGACTCCATTGGCGTTCGACGCTCCATCCTTTTCTAGTACACCTATGGGCACTAGTGTTAATGCTCGGACCCTACATGCTTCTTCCTTCCCTTTAACTCAGCGCACGGGGTTAGAGATCGGCGAGACTTTTCATAGTGATGCTAGCTTTGTAGAGGATGTTTTACTTCCTTGGTCAGGAGAACCTACATTGGTTGAGCCATATCTTGAGGAAGCTCCTTCTGAGGAGTTGTGTGATGACAGTCCGGTGGTTGGTGCCGCACCTAGTATTGACCATACCCACCTAATTTGCACCAACCCACTTAACTTGACCCCCACTTCATCTCCTCTACTTTCCACCACGCACTCCCACTTGTATGCACTCCATGAGTCCCTAGGTGCCTTTAGAGGGTATGACCCCTCCCTTGACCCTTATAGTCTATACCTAGAGGACATGCCTGGAAAAATCATCTTTCCTATTGAATTCAATCATTCTACTGATTTTTCTAAGGCATTTGATAAATTTAGGAGAGCACTTACTATTATTTCTGCATTCCTGTTTAAGTGCTCTTACTTACACTCATCTGAGTTGCAGGCTCAGGTGTTTGATAAACTTCTGTGAGTGTTGACAGCATCTGAGTTGGCGATGCGCGTCCTGAATGCCGCCGAGGAGTGGCTGATGCTCCTCGCGCTTCCCCAACCTCGTCCTAGCGAGGTGTAGTTTGGGTACATTCCGTACCCGACCTGGTATACTCGTTCTCACTCTTCTCCCCCCTTCTTTTTATTTTTATTTTTCTTTTCTTTCTTTTTGTTCTTGTTTAGTGGTAAATATTAGGATTATGTTTTTGTTGGTGATCATCTAGTGGTGAAATTTGGTTGTTGTTGAGCCGTTGTTAGCTATGATCACCAATTTTGTGTTTTTGTGGATTTTTATTGTGTTGTGATGGGTGGTGTTGTTGGATTGGTCTATATTTATTTTTGGTGGTGTTAGTTTGTATTTATGTGTGATCGTGTTGTTGTTTTGGGTGAGCTTGTGTTTTTGGGAGAGTGTGTTAGCTTGTGTATATTTTTGTCGTCTTTTGTTTTTCTTGTATTTGATTTTGTTTTCTTTATTTTTGTGTGTTGGTGATGACTCACGGCTCCCAATGAGGACATTGTGAGATTTAGGTGTGGGGGTGGGGTCATCTCCCATTTTTCTTCTTATTTTTGTGAAAATTTTTCTTTTTTGTATAACTTTTTCATTTTTTCTCCTTTTTGTACAATTTTTTCTTTTCTTTTTGCATTTAGGGGAGTTTTGTACTATTTTGATCAGCCTTGATCCTTGATACCTTGACTGTTAGCTCGTATATAAGTATAATGTGTATGATAGATATTCATCCCCAATCTGTCGTTTTAGACCTCAGTTCTAACCCCGACAGTCCAGCGTAATTTTGCAATCCAGTCCTGAATTCATGTATTGTCATCATCCTGAATTCTTAGTCTTCCACGATCGACTCTCCCATTGTCTACTGCACAGTTCCCTTTATATGTGCTGGCACCCCCTTTCTTTTTCCAAAACAAAAGCAAAAAAATAAACAAATTCAAGCGCTACTGGGTGTATCCCTTTGAGGCGTAACATGAGTTTGTATTGAAAAAATAATAATGGAAAGAAAAGAAAGTGGGGAAGAAAATTGGAAATGACAAGTACCCCTTTGAGGCATGCGCTACTGGGTGTTACCCTTTGAGGCAATACTGCTACTGGGGAAGCCTGCTTTCTATGCTAGCCAATCAAAAAGGTAGCTTGTGTCAATTGCGTGGGATTGAGTTTGGTTTTGGTAGGCTTAGTTTCAGGGTGATGATACACTTGCACACTAGGCACCAGGATGGATTCAATGTCCTCATGCGTCGTGGGGTAAAAAGCTGATGTCTGGATACCACTCTTTGGGATGATGTGTTCTGAAATACATATAATGCCTGTGTACAGACTGATATTTGAGCTATTAGGTGGTTTTGGTTGATTCGATTGTGTACAGTTTATCCCCATGTATATATTGTGTTTTGCTACTTTTATTTTTCGATTTTTGTTTCTCTTTTCTTTGTTTTTCCTTTTTGAGATTTTGTGGGTATATCTTCTGCAAACCCTCACGAGACCTTACTCGTCCACTTGGGGTAACCAAGGGGTTTAAAGGGCTTGTTGCATACGCTAAATGCAACCGTGATTCCTACGAAAGTGAGTTAGTTGTTTACTCTAGTTTTCTTTTATTTTACTCGAGGACGAGCAAAAGATAGGTGTGGGGGTGTGTTGAACGGTAAATTTACCTATTTTACGTGCCTCTTTCACCCACTTTTAGCTCGTATAATAACTTAATCTTTAGGGTTTTACCTTGTTTTATTTATGTTTTTGTAGGAAACAACTCCAAATTAAACAAGCGTCGCGGAAAGGGACGAAGATGGGACAAAACGACGAAAAACAGTGAAAACCGACGAAAATCGGCAAAGTGGGGCAAAACCGGGGGAGACGGCCACCGTGCCAGCAACGCGGCACGGTGTGACCGTGCCACCTGGCACGGTCGTGCCACCCCCTCAGTTCGTCGGGCCTCGATTTTTCTATTTAAGCTTCGTTCGGGCGTCTTCGCGAGGGGGTTCATTCGTCGTTGGGGGTCTTTGCTCTGGCGATTTTGTAGGATTAGTTTAGGTTAGATTTTAGTTAAGAAGGGAGATTAGTTTAGAATTGAAGATTGTAACATTGGATTCAACCTTTGGATTTCAAGTTCTTCATCAATTCAAGACTAAGTTTCCTTCTCTTTTATCTCTCTAGTTTTTTATGTTCTTGTTAATTATGTTTTGTTGATTTTGATTCTTGTATTGGTTTTGGTCGATTTATGTGTTTAAATTTCATTGTTAATTTATGTTGTTTAGTTGTTTAGATTTGTTTTATTTCATTCCGTTTTGTTCTTCAAGTTTATGTTCTTGTTGGTTAGTTTAGGTTTTCACGCGTTTTTTATGATTTGTTGGTAGATTGTGTTGGCTTGAATTGTGATTAGCCTCTTGATGGCTAATTGATCTTGTACTAGGCCTAACCATACCCAATCTATGCCTAGAACTTAGAGTTTTCCTTCACGCCCGCCAAGTGTTCGATGAAATGCCTGAGAGGGTTTTCATCCATATTTTTGGGCGATTGACTTATGCTGAGAGGTGAGGTCAATTTGCTAGTGTGGGAGAGGGAATGGCCGAGTTCGGGACACGAAAGTAGTATCCGAATCGAGTTAGGTCCGGGGTTGCTAGTTTTGTGGTCTAATTCGACTAACCCCACGAAAGTAGGTGGTTACACGAATTAGACTAGCTCATGACCCTTGAGAGAGGGCTTGGGTGGTCTTTGATGGTGCAACCGACCATCTCTTGTTCATAGTGTAGTTTGGGTGGGTTAGGAATCGTATTGATTAGTTGGTTCACTAATTGGTAAAATCACAATTCCAAGTCGCTTGTTTCTGTATTTGTAGCGTAGTTTAGTTCCCCTCCTTCACCGTTGATCACGCCTAGATTGAGACGCTCTAGTAAACTCTGGTAGTTGAAAACACAATTCCCTGCGGACGACACCCCAAGTACTCAACGATACACCTTGCACTTGGGGTTTATAAATATTAAAACTCTGTTTTTCTTGCAACAGGTAGTAAATAATAATAATAATAATAATAATAATAATAATAATTATTATTATTATTATTATTATTATTATTATTATTATTATTATTATTATAGCAATAATAGCAATAATAATGTTAATACTAATGAGTGTGATAATAATATTAACAAGCTTTTAATAATAACCATAGTAATAATTATAATAACGTCGATGTTAGTAAAAGAAAAGAAGCGAGTTATGTCATTACACTATTATAACATTAATTATATAAATGCGAGTAGTATCAAGAGAAAAAACAAGAATGAAGTGAAATGGAATCAAAAATTAAGTTAATAATAGTGGGTATATTAATAATTAATAGAAGGGTGGAGGATCTTGAACAACTATTAAGTAAGAAAATTTAATAAAACTTCTTAAACTCGCACTAACCATGAAGTTGTACATTTGAAGTAGAAGCAAGACAACCTCTAACGCTTCAAACTGTAACAAGTATTTTTATTTAAAAGGAGAAAGATTCCAAAGACCAAGTACGTACATTACCTGTACTTTTCGAAAACTCACATGTATCGCAAACTATACAAAATTCATGTAATGTTCATGTAATGAATCATTTGATGCGACGTTTTGTCGCTTAAACAAGTGGCCCCCATCAGTTGTCAATCATTAGGGCTTACGTCCTTCAGTCTCTACACGTGCACGTGTAGCTTAGGCTTCCCGATTGGCCTAGGAGGTGTGAACCTGTCTCAAGATTATTACAGAAGTCAATAGATTTCAAGTTTAAGATAATAACCGTCAAAACAATTTTATTCACACTTCTCTCTCTCTCTCTCTCCCCCCTGTTTTCGAATAAAATGTTTTGAAATGCAGGCGCCTAACTAAACGAAATAAAAAGTTTATTATACCTCATAGGGATGTACGTGTTGAGCTTAGGCTAATTATTCGAATGGTTTAATGTTTTCTATATTAGATAATGAATTAGTGGACAACCCTCCTCTTAGTAGGGCAGAAGGTAACAAAAAGTAGATGAGGGTTGCAGGGTTTTACTGAAGGTTAGCTAGCTAAGTTCTCCTAGTGGTTTGTAGGCTAGCACTCCTAGAAGCATGCTCTTTGTATAATCTTGTGGACAATGTGTTTGCCAAAGTATTTGATTATTCTACGCTAAGTTTTCTAATTTGTATTACAGATTAGACATAATGTCATTTTTATTTTCATTGATGGTGACCTTGGTGAATTTGCGGGTGATATAGTGCTACACGTAGTTCCAGATAGCCTTGCTCCATTACAGAATGGTGGCAATGCGTCCAATCGAGCAACTTCCCAGCAACCATAAATAATGAGTTATTAAGTTGAGATAATTAGGTATTTGGGATTGGGGACATTACAGTAATGCAAGTCAATACTTAAGGAAGCTAAAGGAATATCCAATAGCGGGTAAAATATCTCTTTTTCTAAAATGTCTAGAAATGATTTAATTGAAATTATTATACATCACATGAACTCTAAAGAAGAGTATCTTTTTAAAATCAAATCCCTTAATAATGAAATTTCTATTTTGAAATATGGAAAAGAAAGTTCGCCAGTTGAATGCGCACATTATTATAAAAAATGCAAGTATTTAAACGATGAAAACAAACAGTTTTTAGAACTCTACGGAAGAACTGAAGTTGAAAATTAACAATGAGCATGTTTTCAAACTCAATTATGAATGGGAAGAAAAGTGTCGCAAGGATGAAGATGAGATTGGATAACTCAAGGCTTAATGTAAGAATTTTCAGAAATCTCTTTTAAAACTCACTCAAGGACAAGAAAACTTGAGAATTTACTTGGATTCCAAATATCCTTAATAGAAAAAGTCTTAGATATGATCCCAATAATAAGATAAAAGAATATTTGACCTTATTCACTCAATCGACACCTCCTCATGAAGGTCAAGCACTTCAAGGCACACTGAAAATGGTTTTTGAAGACGTCCTAATCATTCAAGGATAAGGAAAGGATACCAAGGTAAATCTAGCTAGAGATAGTGGTGGAGAAACTTTCCGTGTCTAAAGATTACACTGGATGTAATCCTGGAAGGTTCAAGTATAGGTGCTTAATAGCATAAAGCCCTTAAACATGGTAATTGATTTTCATCACATATTTCCAATCAGGGAAAGTAGAACAGTTTAATGTTTATTTTAGAGTATGTTTCAAGTAAAACATTGATCTATGGTGCCTTAATAGTGGATGCCTTCACTCAAGGCACATGGTTAGTAATGTTGTAGTGTTCTCAAAACTTGAAGAATCCAATCAAGGCAAAGTTACATTTGGGGACAACAAGTATCGGAAGATCATTGAAGTAGGAAAAGTTAGTAAGAATCCCTCTAACTCAGTTGCTTAGTAGATACTCTTAAATTCAATTTGCTTAGCATCTCTTAATTACGTGATAAAGGGGACGAAGTTGCCTTCAACTTTGCACAATGTGATGTCTCTAGCCTTGAAATTAAAAATATTAATGGTATCTAGATCTAGAGTTGGAAATGTTTATGCTATTAAACTTGATTATATTGATTTCAAGAACATTATATATTTTAAATTTGTTATTGACGATACATGGTTGTGACATAGAAGATTGGGTCATGTTAGCATGCATGTTAATGATAAATTATCTAAGCATGATCTAGTAACAGGTCTTCCCAAGCATGAGTGCAATAAAGATCAAATTTGCAGTGCATATGCAAAAGGTAAACAAGTTAAATCTTCATTCAAGCCTCTAAAAGCCATTTGCACTTGCCCCTTGAATCACTGCATATGGATTTATGTGGTCCTATAAGATTAAGAAGTCTTGATAGTAGTTGTATATGGATTTATGTGGTCCTATAAGATTGAGAAGTCATGGTAGTAGTAAACATATGCTATTATTGTTGATGATTATTAGAGATTTACCTTAGCTCTTCCTAAAAGATAAAACAAAAACTTTAAAAGTCTTTGCCAAGTATTGTAGATAGGTATATAACATTTAAGGACTGCTAGTTCAAGCTCTCAGAAGTGATCTTGGAACTACTTTTGAAGGAGAATCTATTAAATTCTGTTATCAAATGGAAACATCATACATAGCACTAAGAACACCACAATAGAATGGGATAGTTGCAATTAAAACGGAACCTTAGAAGACATGGCCAGAATAATGCTATGCAAAAGTGAGATTCCCAAATGCTTTTGGGCTAAAGCTCTTGGCATTACCAATTATGTTCTCAGTAGATGCTTACTTACAACTATCTTGAAGGAAATTCCATATGACCTCCTTAACAAAAAGAAGCTAAAAATCCAAGGCACTAAGTTGCAACTACTTCATTCACAATAATAGAAAAGAAAATCTTCAAATTTGATGCATGAAGTGATTAAGGTATATTTATTGGACACTCTGAACAAAGCAAAGCATATAGAGTATTACAGGAAATCTCGCTGTTAGCGTCACATTAAATTGGTCGCAAAAGCAATATTTTGATGCAAGATTAATTTTGCATCGGATAAAAATTCTTCGCGAACGCCCTCATCGCTGAAAAATTTTAGCATCAGATCACCATCTCTGTTTGCATTGCATTTGGTGTCTTACAATCCAATGCTTTCTGGCGTTAGACTACAGTAGATGCTGTCAGAGACGAATAAGCATATTTAGCATTGGATGTATCCGAGCTAATAGAGAGTAATTATCAATCCATCGCTAAACTCCCTAAAGTAATTTTGGTCCAATTCCTTATTAGCATCGGATAAAAAGTTATTTAGCATCTGATTATCTGATGCTAATAGGGACCGAATAGGATCCATCCCAAAATATCAATTTTTTAGTAAAATTTTGCTTTGACTAATCCAACGGTAATTTTGTACAATTCGTCGCAAATATTTTTAAATTTCGATAATGCTTTTCTTATTTTTCTACATTTCCTATACATGCACATTTCCTCTTCCAATACACATTTTATATGTTCACAACACTGGAAACTCATCCACAAAATACACAAGTAACTATTAACAACATCTCAAACTTATCCATAAATGCACAAGCAACCATCAATCTCCAAAACAAACCATTACCAACAAAGTTCCTTGAGTACACTAATCAAGAAACAATTACTATTCACAGTAATGAGTACCAAGGAATCTAACAAGTTCCAACAAACATTGCCTCCCAACATAAATCATAGTTTATGGCACAAACTACACTACCAAACAATAACTAGTCAGAAAACATGTGCCAAAGTTCGAGTGCAAACCATAGTTCACAAGTTACTAAGAGTTAGTAAGATGGGTTAGAAATAGAACTAGACAACAAGTTGACTATCAACTGGAGAATGTGAATGAGTCTTATTGCCTCTTTATATTGGTGTCGCTGATCCTCCATAATTTTTTGTTGATTCTCCATGAGTATCCTCTACTCGTCGAGTTGCTATTGGGTTGATTTAACCTTATATTGTAGCTTAGAGTATTCTAAGGAGTGTATGTAGAACCTGTAAAGACAATGGAGCAATTGGCTTCTTATAAGATAATGTCATAGCCGTACCCAACTTATAGATGGTAGATTTCTTGCTCCATCTACTGGATACTTCATAATATATCTACTCTGTCTCTAGTGTCCTTTCTTCAATAACTCGCTGAACTCTAAGGGACTCGTATTATTCCTCTCACAAATAGTCTACATATATTCAAAGACTTCATAAGAAAAATATACCAAATAACATAAAGTAGACACCAAACTTTAAAGTCACACAGAACTAAATAAGAAATTATGAAATTTTGTTCCTAACCATAAAGTTTTAGACCTATCATCTATAAAGATCTTACCAGATTGAGCATCCTCCTTGCTATGACTCTGTGCAAACAAGGCATAGGGGGTAGGAGTCTTCCCTTCCTTTATCTCAAGAAAAAATGCAATCATTTGTCAAAAAACAACATTATATGGAGCGTATAATGAAAACAAACTACTGTGTGAACTTCATACAATTGTTCTTGTAAGATCTGTTGTTGAGATGGACCCCTTCATTTTTCTTTAAGAATTAGGGAGATTTTTTGTGAAATTCTAGGGTGCTTCTGTGGGGCTTCAACCTTGCATGCCCATTATCAGATAACCAAGAAATGTCTTTATCATCAGGGGTTTTTGTAGCTTTGTTGGCAAAGTTCCTTAGATTTTTACTAACTATCCCATACCATCCTTCATAAACTTTTGCAACAGCTCTGGGGCCCAAGTATATTGACCCTGTTTGAGAAAATAACAAACATATCACCAAAAAAGTAATGGTTATAAACATTTATAGTGCAAATTATTAGAATTTTTATCTCAAAAGTCCTCCACCACAGCTGCGGCTCCTCCCCAGGGAGATCCGAGTGCATGTATATTGACCATCATAAAAACTCTTGATAGAGGTAGATATAGTCCGTGACAAAGTTAAATTAGTGAACTTACAACAATAATTAATTTTCATAAATAAAATGAAATCAAAGTACAAAAGCAATCCCAAAATAAGTACGTTCACTTATATACATACCAATAGTTCTCCTTTGATAACATTTTTTTCCTACATGATCCCTCCTATCGTGAGCCTTGTGCCTCTGTTGAGTGAGATGGGACAACTAACTAAGGCCTTGTTCTTTTTATGGGTATATTGTAGGTGTGGAATGGGTGAGCGTGGAAAGAAGTAGGAAGAAAGGAGTGCAAGTGGGTAAGAGTAGGAATAAGTGGGTAGGAGTATTTTGTTGGATGTGGGAATGGTAAGGACTAAGAGTATTGATATTAGCAATGTTAATGACTCGTGTAAAATAATAAAAACAATAATAACAATAACAATGATGACGATGATGATGATGATGATGATGATGATAATAATAATGATGATGATGATGATGATGATGATGATGATAATAACAATAATTATTATTGTTATTCTCATTATTATAATAAATTAATAATAACAATAATAGTTAATCATAATAAGAATTAATAATAATGATGAAAATAATAACTACAATAACAATTCTTAATACTATCAATGATAATAATGATAACCAACAATATTAATACTAATAATTAACATTAATATTAAGAATTCTTAATAATTATTAATATTAATATTAATAATTATTATTATTATAATAACCATTGTTATTATTAATGAACATTAGTAATAATTATAATAATGATTATTATTATTGCTGTAAATAATAATAATAATTGATATTAATACTAATATTAATAAAAATAACTAATCACTAATATTCATAATAATTAATTATAACAAAATTAATAATTAATAATATTAAGAACAGTAACTATTCTTATAATTGTTATGAATGATAACAGTAAATATTAATAACTATTTAATTAAATAATGATAATAATAATTATTCTTATAAAAAATAATATTATACCTTTTAACAATTAACAATAATTATCAATGATAATAATTAATAAATTATTACAATAATAAAAATTGTTCATTAATAATAAAAACAATAATGCATCATTAATAATAATAATCATTAATATTAATAATAATTAACAATAGTAATGATTATTATATTTATTATAATGATTATTGTTAATAATTATCATTATTACAAAAATCATGCAGCATTAATAATAACCATTATAATTATATTTATTGTAATAATTATTTTATTATTAATAAATATTTGTAATAAGTGCAATAATAATTATAATTAATGTTAATTATTATCATTACTTTCAACAACAAAACAATAGTTAACATTAATATTAATGATAATAAATATTACTAGCTACTAATATTAGTAATAATTGTTAATAATAAAAATAATAATTAATAATATTAAGAAGAATACTAAACATTCTTATTAACATTATTAGTAACATTAATTAATATTATTAATTATTATTTTGAAATTAATAAATTAATGTTAATGATTAATAACAACTATTATTGTGAATAATAAAAATAATTATGATTAATCTTATTATTAATTAGCAATAATTATTATAATAATCACAACTGTAAATTAACAATGAAAATTATAATTAGCCATTAATAATAATTATTAATAATAACAACAATTAGAATATAATTACAATTAATAATAATAGTTATGGTAAATTTTAATATTAACAGTAATTGTCATTAATATTAACGTCAATAGTATTAGTAAGAATAATTGTTATTATAATCATAATGTTTCTAATAGTTATTATTATTAATGAATATTAGTAATAGCCACAATAATAATTAATAATATTATTAATAAGAATAATCATAATAATTAATATTAATATTAATTATTCATTCTAATGAATAATAGGAATAATAAACATAATAATTAGTAATATTATTAATAATTAATAATAATAAAAATAATAATTAACAATATCTAGTAGAAGAATGATTATATTTAATGATGCTAATAATAATCATCAATACTAATAGTCATAATATTAATAATTAGTATTTTAAAATTAATTAAATGATAATAATTAATTAATAGCATTATTTTTAATATTAAAAACAATTAGTAGTAAAGTTATTATTAATTAATAGTAATTAACAATAAAAATAACGAATGACTAACAAAGATTATTATTATAGTAATTATCATTAACTAATTATAAATTTAATAATTAATCATTAATAATATTAAAAATAATTATTCAAACAATTAGTCCAATTAATAATAATGATAATCATAATAAATTTTCAATGTTAAATTAAAACTAAAATTAATAGTAGTAATAATAATTATTATCAACATTAATAATCATAACTATTTATCGTGATGAGAATTATTCTAATAATAATTACTATTAAAGAATATTGGCAATAGTTACAATAATAATTAATGTTAATATTAATAATATTTATTATTATTGTTGTGAATAATAGTAATAAATATTAATGTTAATATTAATAATAATTATTGCTAAGGTTATTATTGATTAATAGTAATAACTAGTAATAATTGTTCATAATTTTTATAATAATGGTAATTATTAATTGATAATCAAAATAATAAAAACTATAAAAAAGTAATAATATTAATAATAATTAACAATAATAATTACAACAATAATGTTTATTAATATTAATAGTAATGATCATAATAATTGGTAATAATAATAATTGTTAATATTAATGTTAATAGTAACGAAAAATACTAATTAGTAATAATAAATATTAATAAAAATGATAATAAATTAATTGCTAATAGCATGATTAATAATAATTAATAAAAAAATCATTGACATAAATAACTATTATTTGATAATTAATTAATAATAAAAATAATTAACCATAATAATAATGATTATTTATAATAATTAATTAATAATAATGATTAATTAATAATAAATTTTATAATTAATCGTAATAATAATTAATATTAATATTAATATTGATTAATAATAATAATTTCAATGATAATAATTATTGATATTATTAGTGAAATAATATTAAAAAGAGATAAAAGTCGGTAGAAGTGGAAGGGAGTGATATTTATTTTAAGGAGTGGGAAAGAGTGGGAGGAGTGGGAAGAAGTGGAAAGGAGAGGAACGGAGTGGGAAGGAGTAAGAATGAGTGAGAAAGAGTGAGGTGAGTTAATCTACCAACAAAAAGAACAGGGCCTAACTAGTATAAGAATTGGATTAAGTACCAGTAACAGACTCATCGTGATTTAATACAAAACCTTTTTTCCATTCGGGGCATTCTTGTAATTCATACAACAAAACATGAATGTTTAGATAAAAGCCAAAAATCAAATGGATACATGGAAGTATATCATTGATATGGCTGCAAGTGCACGGTGGCGTTGTAGCCAATCAAGGTCGATTTCACAGACACTAGGTTGATCTATCAGGTTATGTTCCCTCAAGGTATGCTAAGCGAATCAAAGTTGAAAATAAAATTTAACTAATCCACTATCTAATTTAATGGATAAATAATCATGAAATTATACAAAACTAGCAATCTCCTAATTCATGTATCAATGAAGCACTTCTTCCTCTAATGGTTGTTTTAAAACCAATAATCGAATTATCACAACCCTCTTTTAAGGTGAAGTGAAATATCTAAATCAAATCAGTTATCAATTTTCATGGATTTCTCGATTATTTTAGGTTCATTAGGCATATGATTATCAAATCAATGGTTTCTCAATCCATAATTTTCTTTCAAGACATTACGCAATCAAGTCAAATCATAGGATTATGGTATTTGAGATTTCACCTTTCAATCCTTCATCCAAATACCCACAATATGCAAGAAAATGATCAAGTTTCTCACAAGACAATAAACTTCTAGGATTCGCTAAAACAATCCAACAATTCTGAAAGCACAAAATGATATCAACACATGATTAAGAAACTAACAAATGTTTGCATAAATCCAAAATTGAAACAACAAAGATAATCAAAATTACAAAACATAAAAAAGAGAAAAGGGAAGGGAAGAGAATAGAGAAGAGATGCTCAACCAAAGAACGTACTTGAACCGTCCTGCAGACCCGAGATGGAATCCTTGCAAATCTTCACTTCAACTCACTCTCTCTCTCTCTCTAATCTAATCTAAACTATAATCTTAAGTAGAATGATATGGAGAATGGAATCATGGGATGGTTCTTTCTGATCCTTGAGGGACAGGTATTTCTAAGAAAACCCAATTAACCTCAGCCACACGATGTGAGAAAACAAACAGACTAGGAGTTACACCTCCACCACAGACTGTGGCATCCACCACGGGCTGATCGTGGTGCTGGTTGGAACTCAATTCTTCTATTCTTCTCTTACTTCATGGGCATACCAATTTAGGAGCATTTATGGTGAGTCAAAATATACTCATCTTGGGTCAAATGCTGGATAGAAATGCCTAAAATCCTACAATAGGAAAGAACCATACCTGAACATAAAATGGAAGGAGTATAAATTATCACATAAAGCATATAATTTTCCCTAAAAATGTAGTAAAATAGCCCTAAAATGATGTACACGTTAAGCACTTATCAGACTCCCCCATGCTTAAACCTTTGCTTGTCCTTAAGCAAACGCTAAGGAAAAAAACGACAAGGGAAGATCCATCTATGACTCAAAACAGACAACCTCCCTAAAAGTAGATAAGTGATAGCATATCACAAATAAGAATAGCATTTAATGACAACCCCAAATAATGCGCAACACATTTCAAAATCAGAAGAAGGTGAATGTTTTCAAAAAAGTACATGACCACAAGCTCGATATCAAACTTGATCACCCCCAAAAAACCACAACGCATATCATGCAAGCATATGAAACTGAGTAGAGCCAAACGGACCAGTAGAACCTCACTTTGAGAAATGTGGAACATTCCTGCTCATGTGTTTAAAATATAGCATAGGTTCATTCAAGACTCATTCCAATTATGCAAACTACCATAGACTTGATAAGGCTCTCAAATTCTCCACTACTAGGAATTCAATGCGCACAAGACAATCAAGAGGACTTTAATAGGGTTGATTAAGGCTCTCAAATTCTCCACTACTAGGAATTCAATGTGCACAAGACAATCAAGAAGACTTTGATAGGGTTGTGACGTGGGCTAGAAGGGTTAAGGGAAAGGAGTGGATAAAATGAATTTGGGCAATACGGAGCTACTTAGCCAAGTGGCTAGGAGGCAATCAACAAAACACCAAGCAACTACATACTTTACCAACACTCTAAACCTCAAAAATACAATGAACATATCCCACGAATGAAGTAGGAAATGATTTGATAAAGAAGAAACATAAGCTTTTTACATATCCAATGCCAATCAACTTAGGTTTCCCCCCCTTGCTTTTCTCTCTTTTTTTTCTTGCTTTTTTCTTTGTTTGTGCAACATGATTTTTTTTTCCCTTCTTTTTTTAATTCTTCTCCTTTTTTTCCTTTTCCCCCCTTTTTAGGAAATGAAATGAAAATTGTAATTATTGAAAAGTATAAGATCACGAACTATCAACTCACAACCGATTATATACATATATATAACCTAAATAAGAGAGATCACAAAGCAAATACTCAATACTATCAATCCCTCAAAACATACCAAAGCCACCTTAAATTCAATTACTCCCAAAACTGCCTACTACATAGATGAAGTGATGCTCCATAAACTTGGCTTAAAGGTAGGAATATGTGTTTAGCCAAGGGCTAATATGAACGGATCACAACAAACACGGATATAAGCTCAAAGGAGCTAGCAAAAGGGAATAAACATGTAATACAAGGGTAGGCTATTTGGCTATATGCCTAAAATGACCAAAGAAAGAAATGCCTCTATCATATCATCAAATATGCATATGCTAATGTAGTTTTAAACAAAACTCAAGGCAAGTTCTAAAGATGTAACATGGAAGAGTCAGACACATGAAAGAAACGTGAGACTAAATATAATAATTAGTCCAAATAAAACTCAAAATCTCACGAGATATCTACCAAAGTTTCAATTAGCTTATAAAATGACTCTATGTATGAACATTAGTGTCAATGACTCTAGGGGGCAATGGAGTTTTCAATCATGACAAGAGTCAAAATAAGAAATATTCACAAAACCTCCACAAATTTTAGCACCAAAAGGGATTACACATCAAATGATACTCAAACTCATGAAAGCTATTTTGCCTGACAAACATATCATCGGAGATTATCTCAAGCCAATCCTCACAATCTTTATATGCAAATCTATATGCAAACCTAAAAATCAACTAAATGCAACATGCAAACAAAAAGAAACCTAAACCTATATGCTCCAACAAGTATGCAAATTGAAAACAAAAATAAAAAACATGAAGCTACCGTTCCCTCATGCTTAGATAAAGCATTATTCAAAGGAAAGAAAGCAAAAGAAGGGAAAGAAAACAAAACATAACAATCTCACCAGGTTAGGTGCAGAATGCACTTAAGCTATGCAGCCTCGCAAACAAGGCACATGGAGGATCAACCACTCCATAACAACTTTAAGATTCGACTCATTAAATCAGATGCCGTGAAAGCATGCAGGAGCTCTTCAAACTCCTGGGGCCACAATTTAGAAAATAAAAGGTAAGAGGTAATAACAAAAACCACACCAAAGAGTATAGGTATCCTCTTCGCTTTATCAATAGCCATAGAAAAAACATAGGAAGGATTAAAGAATGTAGTCCATGTGATTTTCTTAGGCAACTCCTCTAGGCAAATACAATAAGGATCAATGGAGGGATCATACCCTCTAAAGTAACCTAGGGATGCATAGTCATCAACATTCCCACCAAGCTTATCAAACACGTTATCTTCATAGCCCAAATCAACATTAGAATAACAAATCTTAGGATTATCTATGGGCACATCTGAAGAGTATTCGGGGAAAATAGGGGGTTGTGAACTTGTAGGGAAAACATGGGTATGATCAAGGGGATTCGGTGAAACAACATTATTAAAATCAAGGTTAGGAAAGTCCTTATGCACAAACACATCAGGTGACCCCTCCAAAGGAGTCTCAACTAGATCATACACCTCCTTTAAAGTATCTTCTAACTCAAAATATGCATCAACAATAGCAAACCTAGCAACTCACCCAAAAGGCTCACCCACCTCAAGCCCCGTGCACTGAGCTAAAGGAAAGGACGAGTCAAGTAAGGTCAGAACAACATCAGTACTGTCCCAGGGTGATACAAAGTTAGGTTGCGCATAGCATGCATAATAAGGATACGAATTGGTTTCATAGTCAGAAGAATTACACAAATCACACCAAAAAGGGGCATAATAAAATCTAGTATAAAATGCACAAGGATCAGAAAATAAATATCTAGAAACACGACTAGCCTTCTTAAACTCAAATGAATCCCAAGCAATCTACTCAAGCAAATACCATACCTCATCAATATTTTTACTATGAAAATCCCAATACCCTAAAAAAATACAGGTTTTACTATAGATACCCGCATCAACAATGTCTAAAATTTTCTCATTTACTAACACAATAACCACATTGAGTAAGAAAAATATTTAAACGCTTAAAATACCTCCAAAATAATTCATGCTCGAATTGGGGCAAATAGAAAATTGCCATTTCTTTTTTTCAAATTTTTTTGGCTATTAAGTTTTCATTTTTTAAAAGTTTTAAAGAAAAATAAAATGCATAGTCAAACCTATGGAGAAAAACCAAATATCCAATACTAGTCCCCGGCAAAGGCGCTAAAAACTTGATACGGCTGTAAGCGCATGGTGGCATTATAACTAATCCAGGCCGATCCCACAGAGACTAGGTTGATCTATTGGGTTATGTTCCCTCAAGATATGCTAAGCGAATCAAAGTTGAGAATGAAATTTAACTAATCTACTATCTAATATAATGGATAAATAATCATAGAATTATACAAAACTAGTAACCCAATTCATGTATCAATCAAGCACTTCATCCTGTAATGGTTGTTTTAAACCGATAATCAAATTATCACAATCCTCTTTCAAGATGAAGTGAAATACCTAAATCAAATCAATCATCAATTTTCATGGATTTCTCGATTAGTTTAGCTTCATTAGGCACACGATTATCAAATCAATGGTTTCTCAATCCGTAATTCTCTTTCAGGACACCACGTAATCAAGTCAAATCCTAGTATTCCGGTCTGTGAGATTTCACCTTTCAGTCATTCATCCAAATAGCCATAGCATGCAAGAAAGTAATCAAGTTTCTCACAAGACTATAAACTTCTAGGATTCAATAAAACAATCCAACAGTTCTGAAAGCACCAAATGATATCAACATAAGATCAACAAACTAACAAATGTTTGCATAAATCTAAAATCAAAACAACATAGATAATAAAAATTTCAAAACATAAAAATGAGAAAAGAGAAGAGAACAGAAGAGGGAAGAGATGCCCAGCCAAAGAACGCGCTTGAACTATCGTGCAGACCCGGGGTGGAATCCTTGCAAATCTTCACTTCAATTCGCTCTCTCTCTCTCTCTAATCTAATCTAAACTATAATCCTAAGCAGAATGATATGAAGAATGGAATGATGGGATATTTCTTTCTGCTGCTTGAGGGATGGGTATTTACAGGAAAACCCAATCAACCTCAACCACATGAAAATGAACAGGCTAGGAGTTACACCTCCACCACGGACCGTGGCATCCACTACAGGCTAACCGCGGTGCTGGCTGGAACTCAATTCTTCTGCTCTTCTCTTGCTTCATGGGCATAGTAACTTAGGGGCATCTGTGGTGAGTCAAAATATACTCATCTAGGGTCAAGTGCTAGGTAGAAGGACCTAAAATCCTGCAAAATACAGAAAAGAACCATACCTAAGCATAAAACGGGAAAAGAGTATAAATTATGACATAAAGCATATCATTTTCCCTAAAAATGCAGGAAAATAGCCCTAAAATAATGTATACATTAAGCACTTATCAATTATAATGCAAACAAAGAATTACTTGCAATTCATAATGGATCACTGTTAGTAGACTACAATAATCACTTCAAACTATATACATAAATCATACATCATCATCACTAGCAACAATGTCCTCATCAATATCATCATCATATAATGATAGATTTTTCTCATCCCCTTGCCTTTCCCTTTCCTCGTCCAAATTATTAGTATCACTTCCTACACTTGAATTATTTTCACCATCTTCCTCATCACTAATGCCCTTAGATTGAAGTTCAGCTTCTTAGACTCCTTCAAGCTTGCATAAAGTAGAAGAATAATCATTGGCATCCTCTTAAAAAGCTGTATCATTAAGTGGGGTTTCAATTATTGAGCTTGGTTTTATCTTAATGACTACCCACCATTGACTTCTGTTGTTCCTTGTACTTAGATGAGGGGTGAAATACACTTCCATCACTTAAGATGCTAATACAAATGGATCATACTTAGGGTACTTTCGTATGGTTGATATCCACCAGCTTGTATTGTTCATGTGTATTAACACCCTTTATAGAGACAAACCATTTACATTTAAACAAGATTATCTTGTGAAAGTGAGATCTTACTGTGTAATCAAACTCAATCACAGTGGATGCACAAAGAGGAAGTAATTCCCTCGTAGTTATAGCTGGCAACCTCTCCACAAAGATATGACAATCATGACTTTTTAAATTATACAACTTTACATTTTTACGATCAACACATCAACTTAAATTGCTAGCATAGCCATCGGGAAGCTTGAGTTACTTTAGCCACTCACATACGGCCTTAGCTTCCTCTTTGCTCATAATGTATAGAGCATTAGGAATGGTTTCATTTTGTCCTCCATCTTCATGTTCGGTTGTCTGGATGTGAAGTCTTCGACGGTTACAATGGGTGCCTAAGTCCCTTCTTACATTAATATCATCCTTAGTTTTTCCCTTTATATGCATGACTGTATTGATTACTTGGCTGAAGATGTTCTTCTCAACATGTATGCTATCTAAATTGTGGCATACAAGAAGGCCTTTCTGATATAGCAATTCCCAAAATATACTTCATTTTGTCCAGTTGTGAGACTCAAGGTAGCCATTAATTGTGCCATGGTAATGAATAGAGTTACGTATCGTATATATGCAGTTCGATGCCTGATCACCTTTGAGCTGAGGGGGAGGACATGAATGTTTAACCATATTCTTCAAGAAAGCACTCTTATTAGACCGAGAACGTTGATTTTCGAGCAGAAATTGTTTATGACAATCAAACCATGTATGTTTCTTCATATGTTTTTGCCTAAATGCCTTTGTCCTCTCCATGGAATATAGACAATATAATTTTCCAAATGTCATCCAATTGGAAGGCATGCATATGCCGGGAAGTCACTTATAGTCCACATAATTGTTGCCTTCAATGTGAAGTTACTGCTTCCTTAAAACACTATATGTTTGAATGCCTTCTTCCCATAATTGCTTTAATTCCTCAATTAGTGACTATAAGTAGACATCAAGCTTTCCCTTAGGACTCTTTAGGCCAAGAATTAATAAAGTAAGAAACATGCATTGCTTCTTCATACACAACCAGGGTGGTAAATTATACGGAGTTGCACTTACTTGTCAATATGAGTACGTCTGGCCGAAATTTCTAAAAGGAGCATACCCATCAGTACATAACCCCAATCAAACATTGTGAGGTTCAGCAGCAAAATATTTGAAAGTCGCATTGAAATGCTTTCATGCTTCACTATCACATGGATGAGCCATGGAACCACTTACACGTGGATTTTCAGAATGCCACCTCATTTGCTCCACTGTACTCTTAGTTGTGTGCAATCTCTGTAATCTTGGCCCTATTAGAAAGTATATTAGTACTTTCTTTACAATACCTTTACCCCTCAATGTTTGGTTCTCATATCTATCAGCTCCACAATGTTCACATCATTCCAAATCAACTTTATGTTTCCAATACAACATACACCAATTAGGAAACAACATCAATTCTCTTATGTGGAAGTTATAAAGCAGCAAGCGACTTCTTTGCGGAATAATTAGTGTCAAACATCTTATTATCAGGTGGGCATATTTCTTTCATCAGTGACATCACATTGTTAACATCGATATTTGGGAGATTAAAGTCATAGTTGATGTTTATGAGCCATGACATCACCGATAATAAGGACAACTTACACCCCTCATACAAAGGTTTTTTAGTTGTTTATAACATTTTAAAGTTTTTTTTTTAATTTGTCTCTTCATTTGGTTCTTCACCCAAATTTTCCTCAATCCAATTTGATGACATAGGCCCAAAGGCATTCATTAACATTTCTTGAAAAGGCTATACCTCTACAGTTAATGAGCCACCAGTATTAACCTCTAAATCAAGATAGGTCTCTCTATAGTTAATCCAATGAAAATAATTAGGGCAAAGCCCAGACTTATATAAATGCAATTTTGTTGTGTCCTCATGTAAGTAAGGCATGTTTCAACATTTACTCCAAGGGCACCTCAACTTATTTGACTTCTTAACACTTTCCTCTTGTTTGGCAAATGCAATAAATTCTTCTTCTACCTTTTGAATCAACTCTTTATTCAAGTGTTTTCCATCAAACCTTTCATACCTCCATTCTTTGCTTTCCCTCATTGCTGCATATATAATACTAAACAACTTAAGCATGCTTGTCATATGATGTTAACCTACGAATCATATTTGCACAATATTTTATATTCATTTGCATGATACAAAGACTTGATTTTGTGATTACTGTGAAGAAAGTCAGATGTAACACAATCTCATCACAATTTAAAAATATAATGTAATCGACAAATACCAATAGCATAGCGTATAAATGTTTACATAACATCAAATGACATACTCATAACTAACATCCTTCTATAAGGATAAATGGTCCTAAACCCATTCAAGAATAATATGACATTAGATCATGTAGTTACATCCTTGCCTATCTTAACCAAAATTCAGTAGCACTTCACCTTAGTTCTCCAAATACAAATTGTAAAGGTGAACAACTAATTTTGATGGGGACACAATTTAGCAAGAAATTATTGTACCCAGAGAACAAATGGCAGTTGCCATCTTAGATTTGTCAAATGTACACAAAGATTTAATAATTGCACAACCTAATACCATACTATTCCTAAGCTACCCAACAAGGACAATTCAAAAACTTATACATAATAAGTTGGTATCCTTAGCACTATACACATGAGAACATGTGTACAATGTTTTGAGAGTAACTTGCTTTGTATGTATTTTCAAAAGTGTTTTATAAGCTTATAAAATGCATCACACACACACACACACACACACACACACACACACATATATAGACACACACACACACATACACATACACACACACACACACACACACACACATATATATGTATAGACATATATACATATATATATATATATATATATATACATATATATATATATATATATATATATATATATATATATATATATATATGTATGTATGTATGTATGTATATGTATATGTATAGATATACACACACGCGTGCGCGCGCGCACACACACACACACATGCACACACACACACACTGTCACACTCTTGCAGACACTTATACACATAAAAACACAAATATATTGTCAAAATAGTAAACCAAAAATTAACACCAAATAAACAAGTAATCATACCATTATGAAACTAGATTGAAAACTAAACCGATATTGAAGGATGTTCCACACAAACCCCCCCAATTCCAATTCCAATATAAAAACATTTCCTTTTGATGGTTGTCGAACCCCAACGAACACATACAAAAACTAAAGTTTCAAAATGTGAGTTAACTAATTGAGAATTAGTTTAAGTTTTTGATTACGTCAGGAAGATAATTATAAGTGATTACAAATTTATAATGGATAGCATGAAATAAAGGATGATCTTAAAGTTAAAACTCAAACCACTAATAATGGATTTACAATGCGTTTTCATCCAATGAGAGGGGAAAGCAGTCAAGATAATACTATTAATTCTTGATGAATTCATTGCCTATAATGGATTTAACCTAATGAGCTCTTGAAAAACAACACAACAAAAGAAGACAATGCAACAACAAAGAGACTTATGCAACATAACAAATTTATAATGAGTCTTGAGTGAGCAATAGCATACCACCACTACAAATCATCCTATAACCCTTTCTACCTTACATTATAGCTCCCATGTTTGGTGCAAGTTCAGACTGCAACAAAAAGATTGGGAAACAACACCTTATACTAGAACCTCACAAAGCCACAAAAAACTTCCAAAGCTACCACATTGTGTAAGCAACAAGTGATTAATATCCTTTACTTGAACCAGACATAAGGTAACTCCAATATGGTGCTGAACCAAAATGCCTTGCATATGCAATATGACATTATTGTTTAACCATCCTAAGAGAGGCATGATACAGGAGTTTCATCTTCTCTAGGAAGTAGAAAGCTAAATATTTGCCACATAAAATGAATGCCCTACTCTACAGTCCCACATTCATTCCCCTAAGGCAAAGGAATGATAAAAACCTAAAAGACATATTACAATCAACTAGATATACCAACAACAAGGATGACGATCACGGTCATTTCACTTTAAAATAGATAATCTCATAGCATAAATGAGGCAAACTTTCTGGCCAAAGTTAGCCAGTATTAAATATGATGGTCAATTGCACATTTGACTTTTAAATTCTGAACCAAAGTGAACATGAGATCATTTGACATGCATGTAAGACTCATTATAATCTTAGACAAGTCAGAGGTAATGTTGATAGGGTTATAGACTCATCCAAAAATAAAATAACAACAACAACAAAGCAAGCCACAAATGGTTGTGTAAATAAAGGGACTTGCAAATCAACACACCAACAACAAAACAACTCATTCAAGACTAAAGGGGAAAGTGAAAACTTCCCAACTTGAACCCAACTTGAACTCATTCAAGACACAGACACACACACACACACACAGACACACACACACATACACACACACAGACACACACATAGAGAGAGAGAGAGAGAGAGAGAGAGAGAGAGAGAGAGAGAGAGAGAGAGAGATGAGAGATGAGAGAGATTACCAGCGAGAAAGAAATAGAAAGAGAGAGTATAAACTAGCGGCAAGCAGCACTGGTGGAGGTGAGTGTTATCAGGGGAAGGAAGAACAGAAAAATTTTGGAGGCGTTGGGTTCTTTTTGCAAGTGGCTGGGTGGGTTCTTTTACTTGTTTCGCATCGGAAATCAGCATCGGATAAATTATTCGACTCCAATAGAGTCATACTGTAGTATTTGACGCTAAATCTGAATCTATTAGCCTCAAATAAATAAATCTGACACTAAAATTGGAGGCAATTACATACAAATAGGTATATCCAATGCTAATAGAGTCCCCTAAAAAATTCAACGCTAAGTGGGTCTCAGTTAACATCTAATTAATTGTTATCTCTAAATTTTCGACTCCAATAGTGAGTTTTCTTATAGTAAAGTATCCATGACGATGTTTGACGAAGACACAGACAAGAGCATTAGCTCATCTCATTCTAAGATCTCAAACTCAGTAGACATGATGATGAAGATGAAAGAGTTAAATCCAACAAAGCAACAACATAGACTCTACTTTTAGGTATCTTGAACCAATCTGAAGATACTATGAGGGCCACTGAAGTCGAAAATACTAAGGACTCTAAACCGAGGAAAGAAGTAGTATAAGAACAACGCTAGAAACAAACACTAATCAAAATGTCCCAGAATCAAGGAGAGGCTATAGATTCCTTTCATAAACAACATTATATCAGACATCAACTCAAGTGTAAGGACTCATTCTTCTCTTAGAAATTTATCTGTTGTCTCTGCATTCTTTTCTATCGTAGAACCCAACAGCCTCTAAAAGATCATAAAGGCCTTGATGGACCTTAGTTATACAAGAAGAGTTTAACCAGTTTGAAAAAAACCAGGTTTGGTCCCTAGCTACCTGACCTAAGAACCATCCAATATTTGGAACCAAATGAATATTTAGAAACAAGTTAGATGAGTCTAGTAATATGCTAAAAAAATAAGGCTAGAGTGGTGGCTAAGAGTATTAACAAAGAAAAAAGGGATTGACTATGATAGGAGCTTTATCCCTATTGCTAGATTAGAGGCTATTAGAATGCTACCTGCATTTACATCTTTTATTGGCATTAGGTTATATCAAGTGAATATGAAATGTGCATTTTTAAATGGTTAATTGCAAGGACAGGTTTATATGGAACCACCATATAATTTTAAAAATCCATACTTTCCTGGTCATGCTTTCAAGTTGTACGAAGTCGTTAATGGATTGAAACAAGCTCCTTCTAGCATGTTAACCAAGCTCCTACAGCATGGTTTTGGAAATATAGACTTTTCTAATCATTCAGACCTTGTTCTCTTTCTTCTTTTTAGTGGTTCATTTTATTTGTAAACAAAAATTATTCCAAAAATTTGAAATTAAGTTATAAGAAATGTACATATTACAGTAAGAGTACTATTGGCAAGTGTTTTAGTAGCAAGTATAGCAACTTTTCTTATGAGCTTCAAACAAAATGTCAACTTGGCAAGATTCTTTTGAAGTTTCCTTTCTCTTTTAAAAACTATGTGAACCCATATTAATGTGGGAATTTTATAGCAAATTAAATAAGTTAGAACAATATTATTATTTCTCATCCTCACAGTTTATTAGATGGCTTACTATAAGAGCAAAAGATGTGTTGATTGAAACAAACGTGACCCTTAGCACCCAAATCCATCAACCAACTGTTATTATCACAAACAACATGTGACTCAAGGTTAAAGACAACCCCTACATTCACTAGTCCACTCATGATGCTAGAAATAAAATAGAGATAAATGTGGGACAAGATATATCTCAAGAGGCAGTATACGACCTTGCTAGGTATATACTAAACCAAATAAATTATTTGTAAGTTAAGTTACTCTGATTGCATAAACTTAATGCAATAACTTACTTATTAGGCCAAACCACCAACATAGCTCAAATTTCATTCATGAAGTCAGAGGACAATAATCACAAGGTATATTTTTTTAAATCCAATTAATCACTCCTGCAATCAGATGAACAATGGACTATAATCACTTGCGACAAACTAATGATATCGTAGGCAAGATCAGTAAAGGATGCAATATAAATTATGATGAAAAAGACTCATGAAACTAATAATAACATACAATTATTTTTTCCCTCTATAATAATTAAGCAACCATATTGAGACTTGCATCAACGAAGAGCCCCAGTCGGCTTGTGTAAGTAGGCTCAATTTCACCTTTGTCACTTGAGATATTAGTGTATTTCTTCTTTTAGAAATGATTATCAATTATGCGTCTAGTTTTTCCTCCTCTAGTTCAACTCATACTTCAACTATTAATTATACAACCAATAATAGTGTAATTCCCCGACCCTTTTTGGGTTACGGATAGCTCGCACTTTAAGTGTGAAGTTCTTAAGAATGAGCTTTTCGAAAAGGAAGGTATACCTTGGGAAAATAAGTAGTCATCTCGATCATTTTAAGCCACACTCGAGGTATTGCAATTGCCCCCACTTGAAGAACACAATGTCCTCATTATGCCTTGCTAATATATTAATATACACGTTCTCTTGACCAGCGATCCATCCCAGTATCTTTGCCCCGATAGATGACTACCCATGGCTTTTCCATCCACTAGTACAGCTCATGGTGATGGGCCAATTTTGATACCATCTATAACACCTTGGCCCTTCCTAAGTCACCTACAATTACTAGGAATGGTGTAAAGGATGATTGACTAGCCCCACAAATCACCACAAACCTTTCCAACATGTTTCATCTTCATTCTCACGCTGCTTAAGAAGCTTCCTGTGAGGTTACTCATCTTAAGATTTCTCAACAGCAAGCACGGGTAACTGTGGAGTTCTTAAGTAGGCTTCCCAGAAAGAAAGGTGCACATTTGGTTATATAAATAGTCATTTTGATCCTTTTAAGCCACACTCATGGTATTTCAAATAGTTAGTAAATGAAACAATTAAACTGCATTCAACATGCATTAGAAAGCTTACCAAGCAAATTACATAGTGTATATGCATAATATCAACATATATAAATCATAATCAAGTGATATTATTAAACTATAGCCCTTATAAATATGTCGAAATCTATTAAAATGGATAATTAGCATCATTATCATCATTAGAAGCATTAGTTTTATCTTAGTCGATTTCACTATCAGTATCACTTTCTATAATAGTATAATCAACAATAATGCCTTCATTTTCAACATCACCATTGTCAAATCGATCATCACTTTCATATTATTCACCAGAAACCATTGTAGGTTGATTTTTGTCATTAGCCTATACAACAACTACATCAATGTTGTATATGTTTTCAAATACCAACTTATTGGAATATGCAACTACTCAATGTTCTATTATTTGAGGCCTCTATTTCCTTCTGCTGAAAAGGCTCTACGTCTTTTTGAGTGTCTTTTTTTTTGGGTTCTACATCTACGTAAATGAAGAATTATGCTCAACAAAAATAATTATAATTCTAGACTCTCCTATAGCTATACACAACTCGTCCATGAAGTGCCAACATGGCTCATTGATTATTTCAAGCCTTTATAGCATACTAATGCTTAACTTCCTAGTAGGTTATCCATCATGTGACTTCTCTAAGCTTAGCACGTTTTAATGTAGAGTTTTTAGGAATTGGTCACTTATCCTGTGAGCTATAATGTATTGATATATGCATCATTATTAAATCATTTAAATGCTAACTAGCCATCCTTTATAATGATATATTTTTTAATAGCAAGACTAAATATCGAGGCTAAATACAGTAAAAAGTTGCCTTTTATGACAAAAATTCATATTTTCTCATCGCTATTACTCTCGCGCTTCATTTTTCTTAGATATATCAAAACTTATTTTTTTTCACCCCATTAATCTTTCTTTCAATATGTGTTTACCCAACCCTCCCATTTTCTCACCCTATCTAATTTATTACTGTATTTAAATTGACAAACCAAGAACTCTCTTTGTCCTATTTTTATCTTTCTAATCAAAACTCTTTTTGTCCCCAATTTATCTTTCATAATACTCATTAAATGTGCCTGATAATTCATATTTTACATGTAATTTTACTCTTTATTTTACCTACTTTTAAGTCTTTGAAATATATTTTATGAGAGAGTAATGCATATTTTATGTGATTTTCAGGTACAAATAAACTAAAACAATTTGGGTATGAAGTTGATCAAGTCGATTCAAATTTGTCCAAGTTTTCGAAATGCAAACCTTATCAACCAAGCTCAAGAGCTCAAAAGAAAGAAAAGAAAAGAAGTGCTGCCGAGCTTAATAGCTCGCATGGGCCTGCACCACGGCCCAGCTCTGCCCCCCAGCCCGCCTATATCTCCTCTTCACTCACTCTCCCTCACAGCCCGTGTGGGCCCTGTGCACTGTGGCCCATCTGCTCCAAGCCCAGCGGCTCTCTCCCCCCCTTCTCTTCCTTTCTTTCCCTACTATCAGACTTTCATATGGGCCTGGGCAGACAGCGGCCCAATTCGCCTGCCCCAGCCTTCCTCTTTCTCCCTCTAATGCCTCTTTCGCCGAGCCTGACCTCCGTGGCCTGCTGTTCTGCGCAGCCCATCAGCCCACGCGCTCTCCCCTTCACTTCTTCTCTCTCAGTCATTCTCCCTCGATTTGGGCTAGCTCTCCCACGGGCCATCTTTGCTGCCCAATCCGCTCCAGCAACAATATTATTTTAGCAGTGGAATTTTTCTTCTTATGAGCAAAACCTAGTCAAACCTAATTAATTTTGATTAATTTTAGCTTAGGACTAGCCCTTTTTTCAAGCAATATAACAGTTAATAATTAATGAAAATTGATTTTCATTAATTTTTGGGCACCAAGAGGGGAGAATTTTCACCATAAAAAGGGGTCATTGGTTGAAGCATCCACACACTCAGTCATTCGTCGATTCTTTCTCCCATTCTCTCATCTTCATCTTTTATTTTTCTTAGAGAGTAGAGAGTATTTTGTAAGACAAAATTATTTGGATTGAGTGGTTTAGAACAAATTTTGCTGGCTATTTTCTCTTCTCTTCTCATCCCATTTCATTTGTGAGATAACTCTGAGAGTGTGTGCTTAATTAGTTTTGTAATTGAGTACAAAAGTTTGAACATGAGAAGTGAAATATACCAGCTTCAATGGTGTTTTCACTAATTATAGCCGACTAAACTACTCATTTCTAGGATTAGGATATATCCTTGATAATAAGATTATTTTGCTAATTTCTTTTGGAGTAATTTTTGTCTCTTTAATTACACAATTTTGAATTTATACTTGATCGTAATCTATTTATGCATCTTAATATGAATGTTTAATCATGTTGATTACACTAGTTTAATTTGTTATCTTAAATGAATATTAGACCTTGTAGCCTAATATGATGATTATGTAATTGGTCTTAAAATTATAATTGTTAAAATTGAATAATTTATTCTAGAAATTATATGACTTATGTCTAAAAAGAATGATTCGTCCAAACCTTCTAGATAAATAATCTCATTTGATAATCATAATCACCTTTTTTTTTAATGACCTAATGCTTGTAACTTGGGTTGAGCAAGAGATAAATCAAATCCCCATTTGAATCAGTAAAGTAATATTTGCATCAAAGGTGAAATCTAAAATCCTAGTTCATTCTCTAATGTGAATTTTCTCTACTTGACACTTTCACCTCTCTTTTGTTTCCTTTAATTCATATTGGTAATTAAACTCCTCATTCGAATTATTATTTATATCTGAAAAGGTAGGAATTTAAAATCACTATTGTTTCTCGTGGGATCGACACCCCGATAATCGCTAGTCTATAATTAACCCATTGTACTTACAAGTAAAAAGGGTTTTAAAACTAAAAATAAAATCCACATCAAATTTTTTGACG
Organism: Carnegiea gigantea; assembly: GCA_029747015.1. Lineage (NCBI taxonomy): Eukaryota > Viridiplantae > Streptophyta > Magnoliopsida > Caryophyllales > Cactaceae > Carnegiea > Carnegiea gigantea. Next base: position 32,731 of record JAKOGI010001792.1, read on the forward strand.
CTGTTGCTAGGGAATGAATAGTGATTTTTGAATTTTCTCTTCTTTTTTAATTTATTTTTCCCTCTTCCCCGCTAATCTAACAATTTTATTTATTTATTCTCCAACCCCTTCCTTCTTATTTTTTGTTTCCTTCCCTAATCCTTCCTAATCTAACCATTTTATTTTTGTTATTTCCTCTCCCTTCTAATCTAATTGTTTTCCCTGTCCCTTCTAACCTAATCTAATATATTATAACTCTTTTATTTCTACTATTTTATTTATTATATCTAATCTAACATCCCCCTCCCTTTTATTTCATTTTTTTCTCTCTCTCCCCTTTTATTTTCTTTGTATTTTTTCATATTTTGGTTTTTTTTTCAGTTTTCCCCCTTCCCTTAGGTCTTCTTTTATTTATTTATTTTTATTTTTATTTTTGTCTTTCTTATCTCTCCCTTCTCGTTTCTTCTTATTTTGTTTGGTGATTATTGTGGTGGTGATTTTATTCTATTCTCTTGGTTGTTTGTGGTTGTATGTATGGTAGATGTTCTTTGTGCTTAGCTCTTGAACTATATAATCCTGAAATTATCTATTGGCTGGCACATAATTTTATTAAAGTGTACATTGTTTTTTACTTAGGAACATAAAAATGGGACTGATGAAATATGTATTTTATACTTTATCCATGTCATAAATACAAGATGAAGTATACAATTTTTGAATCCCAAAAAACAATCTTATTTGGCTTGCACTAACTGGAAAACATTATTTAAAGATTTGATAGTGGTTACCATATTTTAAGTGTTTGTGTTTCATATATATAGTAAATATTGATAACTGCACTGATTAGTGTTAGGTAGTTTAATGATACGCAACTGTTTGATTGAATTAAATTTTTTTGAAGTTATTCGACAGTTAAATGATTGGCTATGATATTCTATTTTTGAATTAAACTATAGTTAAATATGTTTGATCCAATATGATTCTTATGATATCCTCTATAATGTTAGTCCATCATTTTGCCTAGGATTATTTTTACCTAGAATTTCACTCTTAATTGACCAAAACTCTAAAAATGATTGGATTTCATTTCAACATATTTTATATTATGTACTTTAGAAAAATTTGTAATAGGTTGCTAAATATTTGTAACTATACTTTTAATTCAAGTTGCTTTTTTTCTTTAATTTCTTTGTATTTTTGTTTGATATAAAATTTATCAATAATAATTAGATAAAACAGAGTTGTTAAACATTTCAATTGAATTCAAGGCCCTTGTGAGCGCCTGGCGGTATGTGTTATCAAAAAATCTCTTAGAGATAATTTCTTATTGATAATGTTTATTGATAATTTCTCTGAGAACAACTCTTCATTCAACTGTAGTAGTCTTTGAGGTTGCTTTAATAGTGTATGACAATATACTTATAAATGCAACACTTAGAAAATAGTGGTGCATTTCTACTTCAAACTACAACATTTTTTAACAAATATTTTATTTTTGTTTCGAATTGCAACATTTTTAAAAAAAGTTGCATTTTTATGCAAAATACTACAAGATTCATAAAAAATGTTCGATCATTTGCCTTTGATATCTAAATGCAACACTTATTCCTTATTGTTGCACCATATATTAAGTTGACCCAATGTGCAACAATTTTTAAAAGTGTTGCATGTTTAGTGTTGCATTAGACTCATTATGTAGTAGTATTTATAAAGCTAGTAGTTCAAGCCCCTATTTGATTAAAAAACTCTTAATAGGCTAACTTTGCCAATATTGCCTCCATTACATGGAAAATGTTAGAGAATCCTCTAAGAAATCGGCTTTACCTTATGCCAATCTAGTAACAAAGGTCTTTGTGTCCTTTGATGTGCCTTTGGATGATAAGGAATCCATAGTTGCTCCTCGCAAGTACTACAATTGATTAAGCAAGTATTGAACCCCTTGGCTTTAGACATCTCCCTAGTAGTTAGTGGCTCCATTATGATGAAATGCCAAAGCAAAACTCCTCCTTCATTGTCCCTATAAAACAAACCTTTCCTCTAAATAGTAAGATGTGTGGATTGGCCTATGTACTGTTGTATGGATTCAAATAGTAAGATGTGTAGATTAAATAGAATTAAGTGATTTTATTTTGGCAAATCTCATATGAAACGTTTATGTTTCTGTCTCTAAAGTTTTATTTGGGAACTTTAATGAGGATGTTTTTACAAAAATACAAAGTTTTGGTCTAGATTTGATGGGTGGCATACCTATATTCCTAGTTGGGTAGTTGCCCTAACTTCAATTAGGTTCTCCTATCTCCCTTACTTGAGTTATGAGATCTCTCCTATGTAATAAAAGTACATTGTCACACTATAACATTGTAAACATGACATACATATTTGCCTTCTAGGTGTTTACCCTTGTTGTCTTAAATTTATACCGCAAGTGCACGGTATCAATCGTAGTTAGCAATGGAAGTACGGTTTATATTCCACAAGGAACTTATTCCAATCACCAAATTTGACTTATAGCAATCAATTTGGACAAAAGTCCACTTAAGTTGAGTGATACTAGATAGCAGTACTATTTTGCTATAGACGAATGAATTCGTCTAATTCGATAATGACAAAGGTCTGGGATTGGGATTCACCATACTATTACACCATATAAATCATAAACTAAATCATCCAAAACTACCCATGAAAAATAATTGAAGTGGAAGAGATTATAATTTAATGCACTTCTATGCCTTCTCTCGAAGGTTGATAGACTGACTAAATTAATTCTAGTCGTCTATTTTCATGAAAGTAGGATTATCAAAGTCACAGGATTAAGTAGTCAAATATTCCAATTGAAATCATAATTGTTTTCACGTCAGGAAGATCAATCGCGCACAAAGTCGCACTAGATAAAGGATTTAACTTTTGTTGATCTCCTAAACTCTAATTGGGAACAGTAAATAAATCCCTGTCAAAGTAATTCAACAAATACTTAGCATACTAGGTGAGATTTCGAATCACAAACATGAGCATGATTCACAAAACCCTAGAGCATGATTCAATTTTACATAATAACGGCTACCCCAATCCAAGACTATTAATTTAGCCTCTAATCATAATGATAATCACGAACAAGAATAAAAATATTGAAAACGTCACTATAGGTGAAAACTTTAATTGAGAACGCGAGAGAAAGAATAATTGATTGCTAAGATCGATCCTACGATTTGTATTGAATTAAACACTTAAATCTAATCTCTCATTATTTGTGAAAATATTCAGAATTTTGAAGCCTAGAAGTCGCCTCTCTCGAATGCTCACAAGGAGTTATAAGATAATCCCTGAAGACCAGCTACAAAAACAAGTTAAGTCACGCAGAGATAAAGTGGCATGGTCGTGTCACCTGGTATGGGTATCCCACGCCGTTTCTCTGGATCTATGTTGCTGGGATTTTAGTGTGGCACGACTGGGCTTCATGGAACAGGGTGCCCATGGCAATCCTCTGGATCCAACTAGCCTCTTTGTTGGCTTGAAATTCTTCTTCTTGGCCCTCATTTCAACCAACCAATTTTAGTAGGTTTTCCCTTTTTCTTCCGACAGGAACTCCTGCAAACATAAAACATCATATATGAACAAATTCAGGGTGAAGGAGACAATTCGACCCTTTCACTTTGGGGTTTAACACAAAATCCCTGAGCGAAGGGGTCAAATATGGGTTCAGAAGAGATTAGAAATAGAGGTCTATCAACTCCGCTATGCTTATCCATTGCTTGTCCTCAAGCAACGTCCTCAAGCAAGGTCATCAATCAAGAATCAATGTGAAGAGGCACACATCAATATACCAACCTCCTTAGCCAAGCGGTGATAGTGGAAACTCACAGCTATAAGACTCAACAAGGGCAAAACTTATTTTCTCAAACAAAACAGATGTGACAGAATACGAATCGCTGGACTATGATGCAAGCACAAATACCCCATATTAAATCGCTTACGCATGTCAAGTTTCCCACCCAATTGTTGGTAAACTAGGTAGACTAGTAGGTCCTTACTATATGGGTGAAAATGGGAACGCTTCTCTCTATGTTTAGGGGCAAAACAATCACTCAAAATTGCCCCAAATGCATGCAAACTACTATAGGTTTGGCTAAACTCTCAATTCTCCATCAGTGTCGTTAAGTCCACGAATGCGAATCATGAGGACTTTCCAAAGGTCGCAACGTGGTTGGGGTTGAAGGTGAGGAGGGGCATGATTTAGGTAAAAGGAGCTAATCGGCCAAGTAGTGAACAATTAATAGCAATTCCAAACCTACCACACAATCATTGCTATTAGCTTCATAATTTAGCATCAAGGTAAGAAGGAGTGAAACCAGTTTCCACATATGTAAAATTCCCTATGCCAATCATTTTATTCACATTTTTTTTCTTTTTTTTTTAATTCTTTTTGTTTCCTTTCTTTTATTTCTCCTTCTTTTTTTTTTTGAAAGAGGAAAGGAATGGCATAGGTTACAAGTGATTTCAATTCTAATCCTAAAAGGCAAATCTCTAGCAGGGCAATTCACACCAAAGTGCACCAACAAGCATAATTTCCAATCAATAGAACTCACAACATTGCTCTACTAACTTGGCAAAGGGTTGGATTGATTATTTTTAGGCCACGGGCAAAGTAGACAAAGGTGATCAAATGAGAGGAGAAAGGCTCAAAGGGGTTCACAAGAAAGCGATAACTGCACACAAGGTGGCTTTTGGCTCATGTGGTTTACAAGTCAAATGAATCCCTTAATCATATTAGTACTATGCGCATGCCACATGCAATTTTGAAGAGAGTAAAGCCAAGTTCTAGAGATGCACACAAAAAGGGGGTAACCCTTATGAAAGGACATTCACGATCATATAAAATGAATGGTGAGTTAGGCTCAAAAAGTCTCACATGGGTCTCCCACCATAGTTTAAAACTAAGTCAAAAGGTTGACCAACAATCAAAGTTCAACATTTCATATCAAAGCAACTCTCAAGGGCAACTACACAAGCACACAAAACCCAGCAATCATAACATTGTCACAACTAATTCACAAGATTTTTGGCACCAATCAAGTCTTCTTGTCCACAAGTTGTAACAATAATCCATCCACACCCCTTGAACATCATCATTAGAGGGGTTTTCAAAAAGAATTTTCATCTTCCTCTTTTTTTACAAAGCAATAGACCTAACTAAAGGATCAATAAGCAAATAAGTAAAGAGAAGGGTTGAAAGGATTACCTCACAGTCTTGTAGAACCCTACTCGACACGTCTCCACTTTAGATCAATGATTAGGAGAAAGATATATACAATGCATCACCTACCTAAATGTAATGTCCTACATACCTACCTAGTGTAGAAAATAAAACTACTACTAATGCGTCCAAAGAATGCACCTAAGCTAGAATGAAACTTAAGATTCTAAATGCAAGCATGCTAGATGTAGGAAGATATATGTACATTGTAACCCATCAGAAGTCACATCCAAACCCACAAAAAATATATCAATCATCATAGAGCTCGTGAGCTCACCCCCGTGCTTGAACTATTCATTATCCCTAATGAAAAGAACAAGCATACGAAGTGAAGGGCAGGGGGTACAACTTACAGTTACTGGGTCCCGTCGGGCCCAGTAGGTAGCAAACAATGAGGAGGAAATGAGAAGAAGGACGCCGAATGGCCTTGATCGAACAAGGTAAATGACGACGAGCCCCCGTATTGCCTACAAAGGTGCGGAAGTACTCCTCCGATTGCCGAATGGACTCAGATTGGTGCCAAATCAACTCGTTCATCCAATGCCTCTCTTCATACTCTCGGGGCTCCCTCATAGCCCGTTCCTCCTCTCGCTGAATGCACCTCTATTCTCACTCCTCTTGGCGGTCGACAAACCCTCAAAAATATGTGACCCCCTCCTCGATGGACTCCATTTGTCCAGAGAGATGATGGATGTCATTGCGCATACCAATGCACCCTTCTTGAATATTAAAGACCTCCAGTTACAGGGCGGAGAAGGGTTAGAGGAAGGTAGGGCTCAAACGACATGTGCGTTGAATAAGAAGACCCGTCGGTCTCAACATTGGGTGGTGGGTGAAATGGGGGCGGGGGTGGAATGGGCTCATCCTCAACATGGGTGCCCCCGGTCTCTGGTCCCTTTTGACCCCTCATCAACATCATCCTCATCATCATCATCATCATACTCTCCTTCCTCATCATCAACTGCTTGATCCTCCCTAGGTAGCACCGTCTCCCTCACAATCATTTTATCACAGTTCCAGCTCCTTTTGTTTGACATAGTGATATGCTCGATATTAGGAAGAGTGAAGAGGATTTGTTTATGATGGGGATAGCGGCTAGTGCCACCCCAGTTATCTATTATGGTTATGTGGAGGAGGGTGCCAATGTATGTTAAGGTGACCTCTAAGGAAGTAAGGCTCGAGATGGGAGAGCTTGTCACTATTGCCTAGGGCGATGGCGATGGCGATGACGGTACCCCTAATTCTCAGGACATTCTTATGGGCAGTCTTGGCCACTTACATAAAGTGATGGATGATGAAGGCCCTTGTATCCATGGGAGTGCCCGACAATGTACACCAAATAATAAACAACTTCGCTTTTCGATACCCATTTTGGTTGTCGTTATGACCGAAAATGATATTCGTAGTCAAACGTTGTAGGTAGCGAAGATGAATGTTACAAATGTCGGTGGCCTTGGCTTATCGGGGGTCAAAAACTCTAAATCCCCCAAGTCTATCCAAACAGGTCTTCCATTTGGAGCAAGTAATACTCAACCAAATGGGGGCCAATGTCCACAAGGGTGGAACATCCCTATACGCACCCTCAACCACCGGAAGTTTCAACAGCTCATTAAACATCCGTAGGCTCATCTGATGGTCGATGTTAAACATACGAAATGTAATGTCTACCTCTTGACCCCTAAATCTCCCATACCGATTCACATTTAAAGAACTTAAAAACTCTAACATTAGGTGGTCATAAGAGGTGTATTGCATTCTAATGTATTCCGTCCCCCCCCCAAATTATGGATTAGATTCATCATGTCATTAAGTAATCCCAAATTCCTCAAACATGAAAGAATTTCTGTTCACTAGTCTTCCTAGTGGTCAACATTTCTTCCGTCCCCCCCCCCAAATTATGGATCAGATTCATCATGTCATTAAGTAATCCCAAATTCCTCAAAGAGTCCACATGAAAGAATTTCTGTTCACTAGTCTTCCTAGTGGTCAACATTTCATACCGGGTTCATTGATCATCATTAGCAAAATGCAAACCCCTAGTACTAGCAGGAAGAATAAGAGGGTAGGCATCGTTGTTACCTTTGGCAGTGGAGGCAGTAGAAGATGAGGGATCCCTTTGAGCCTTCTTAGGTAGTGATGGCACCTTGGAGCCATCTCCAACCATCTTCTTACCCATGGCAAGCACTTAAAATAGATCGAGTCCTTAGAAAGGCCAAAGAAGGTGGAGATGGTAGGAGGAGACATGGTTTCTATCTCTACAACCTTCAGCCTCAATAATGAAGGTTAGGGTTTTAGAGAGAGAAAGTGGGCTATGAGAGAGATGAGTTTTGGGCAAATTTGAGAGGAATATGAGTGAGAAGGAAGAATTTGTGAGGGAATTGGGTGAATTTAAAAGAAAAATTAGGGATTAAGTGGTGAATTTGGGTAGAAAGTGAGTGAGGGAGTGAGAGGGCATCAGTAGAGAGAGAGAGAGAGAGAGAGAGAGAGAGAGAGAGAGAGAGAGAATGAAAGGAAGAAGGTTAAAGGAAGAATGGAGAAGAAGAAGGGAAAATCGGATTATACACCTGAAAATAATATGGTACGGTCGTGCCTAGCAGCATGGGGGCACCGTGCCATTTCTCTGGAAGCGCGCCTTTGGTTTCGAGTGTGGTGTACTCGTTCCAATTTGGTGCCTGCAGTTTCTTCATTTGCCTCACTTCCCCTTTTTTTAAAATTGTGGGATGGCATGGGCGTACCATCGGGCATGGCGTGCCCATGCCAACCTACTGCATTTAAGGCCCTACTCTTGTGTGTTTTGCTTCCTTTTTCTCGTTTCTTTTTTTTGTTTTTTTCCTCCTTTTTTGTTTTTTTCTCCCTTTTTCTTTTCTTTTTCTTCCCTCAAAAATAGTAAATCTTGGGTTGTCTCCCAACGAGCGCTTATTTAGGGTTCTTAGCTTGACCTTGGAGGGCCTCTGTAAGGAGGAAACATTTAGGAGGGTACAAGTGACCTTTCCCTTAAGTGACTCACTGGCGATGTGGGCTTTAATCGATAACTATTCACCTTGAATGAGTCGGTGGCATCTGTGCCGATCTCTACGGCCCCGTATGGAAAGACTATCAACAACGTGAAAGGACCCGATCATTTAAAGCGGAGCTTTCCTGGAAAAAGCTTCAACCGGGAGCTGAATAAAAGGACTAAGTCTTCTTCCCAAAGCTCACGACAGTTAATGAACTTGTCATGCCACCGCTTCACTCTCTCCTTATATATTTGCGGACTCTCAAAAGCATCCAAATGGATCTCCTCGAGTTCATTCAATTGCAACAACCACTTCTCCCCCGCAGACTTCAAATGGAAATTGAAGTGCTTGATGGCCCAAAATGCTCTATGTTCCAGCTCTATAGGGAGGTGACAACGCTTACCACAGGTGAGCCTAAATGGGGTGGTGCCGATGGGAGTTTTGAAGGTGGTGCGTTAGGCTCAAAGAGCGCCGTCGAACTTATCCTCCCAATCCTTCTGTAATCTTGTAACCGGTTTCTCTAAAATTTATTTAATTTCCCGATTGGAGATCTCGACTTGGCTACTTGTCTGAGGGTGGTAACCAATGTTGTACTTATGGTGCACTCCATATTCTTCAATAAGGCCTTAAGTTTCTTTTCAATGAAGTGCGTCCCTTATCACTGATAAGTATGAGACCCAGAAACTAGGAAAAAGTGTCCTCTTGAATAGCTTAGCCATTACTTATGAGTCATTACTAGGGCTAACTATGGCCTCCACCCATTTGGAGACGTAATCCACTGTGACCTAAATGAACTTGTTGCTCGGGGAGGATGGGAAAGGTCCCATGCAATCAATGCCACGAACATCGTATATCTCAACTTCAAGGATGAAGTTAAAGGGCATCTCATTCTTCCGGGAGAGATTTCCTGTCCTCTGGCAACGATCACACGAATGGACATAGAGTGAATGTTCTTGAATAACAAAGGCTAAAATAACCCAACTTGGAGGACCTTCACGGCAGTCTTAGAGGTGCTAGCATGTCCTATATATGAAGAGTTATAACAAACAGAAATCACGCTCTGAATCTCCTCCTAAGGGAGGTAATGTCGGTAAATCTCATCCTTGTATAGCTTGTAAAGAAAAGGTTTCTCCCAAAAGTAGCACTTGATATCATGGAAGAACTTTTTCTTTTGATGGGATGACAGCTCATGTGGCAAGATCCCTGAAGCTAGGTAGTTTACAATGTCAGCAAACCATAGAACTCGACCCATAGAGAGGGCAAGCAAGTGCTCATCAGGGAAGGCATCATTCAAGGGATCATTTAGGCTCCCCAGAATAAGTTAGAGAAATGGTGAGCAACCACATTCTCAGCCTCTACCTTGTCCTTAATCTCCAAGTCGAACTCTCGCAGGAGTAGATGCACCAGATGAGGCGAGCCTTAGCGTCTTTCTTCTCAAGGAGATGCTCGAGTGTGGAGTGATTAGTGTACACAATAACCTTGGAGCATAGAAGGTAAGGTCAGAATTTCTCCATTGCGTATACAACCACAAGCAACTCCTTTTCAGATGTTTTATAATTTTGCTGAGTCGCATCCAGTGTTCTACTGGCATAATAGATCGCTACTGGCTTTTTGTCCCTGTGCTGCCCCAAAACTGCCCCACCACATGATCGCTGGCGTCACACATGATCTCGAAAGGGAGATCCCAATCAGATGGTTATATGATAGGGCAGAAATTAGTGCCTTTTTAATCCTGCAAAAGCCTCATCGCACTCATCAATAAACACAAACGGGGCATTCTTGGCTAAAAGCTGGGTGAGAGGTTTAGCAATCTTAGACAAGTCCTTGAAGAAGCGGTGATAAAATCCCGCATGACCAAGGAAACTACACACCCCTTTAACCAATGTGGGAAGGCGTAATCACTCAATAAGCTCAATTTTAGCTTTATCAACCTTGATACCCCTAGCAAATATAACATGCCCTAAAACCATCCCCTCTGGTACCATGAAGTGGCACTTCTCTCAATTTAACATTAGATTGACTTCTTCACATTGCAAGAGTACCTTAGTTAGATTTTCCAAACACAAGCCAAAGATACCTCTGTAGACGGAGAAATCATCCGTGAACACCTCCATAATTCTCTCAACAAAGTCGGAGAGTATAACAATCATACATCGGTGAAAGGTGGAAGGGGCATTGCATAATCCAAAAGGCATCCTTCGATAAGCAAAGGTACCATAGGGGCATATGAAGGTCATCTTCTCCTAATCATCAGCATGGATAGGAATCTGAAAAAAAACAAGAGCATCTATCAAAATAACTAAAGAAGGAATACCTTGTCAGCCTTTCCAACATCTAATCAATGAAAAGGAGGGAGAAATGATCTTTCCTGCTGGCTTAATTCAATCTACAATCATCAAGGCATATTTGTTACCCAGCCACAGTCCTAATCGAGATGAGCTCATCACGCTCATTCTTAATAACAGTCATCCCACCGTTTTTAGGAACTACTTGAACTGGACTTATCCATTTACTATCTGAGATAGTATAGATGATCCCAGCGTCAAGTAGTTTGACAACCTCCTTTTTCACAACCTCTTACATATTAGGATTTAAACGGCGCTGAGGTTGTCCTGAGGATCGATGACCTTCATCAAGAAAGATGCGGTGTGTGAAAAGTGAAACTGAGTCCCTTAATATCATCAATACTATAATCGATGACATCTTTATGCTGTCTAAGCACATCTAACAATTTTTCCAATTGAGGGCCATCCAGTTTAGAACTAACGATAACCGAAAACTTGTGATCAGGGTCAAGAAACTCATACTTGAGATGGGAAGGTAGGGACTTTGTGTGCTTTGCCCTTGCTCTTTGGGCGTGAGCTCGTCTACATTAAGAATCTCCTTGGGGGACTGCTTATGCGTATAAGCAATGGACGCGTTGAGGAGCCTAGCATACTTGTCTTTCTCCCCTGAATGGGAGCCAGTCACATGACAGCTGATGAAAGTGACTTCTAACAGGTCCTCTACAGAATGGCAAGTCATGACCTCTTGATAGAGTGCTCTCTCCAGTACATATGACTTTACCGCACACGTCGTCTAGAATAAGAGAGGCCATGGATTATGGTACACTGAATTCCACTTTTTCGTCCCCTACTTGAAGGGAAAGCTTGCTATTCTTTACATCGATCATGGCTTCGCAGTAGCCAAAAAGGATCTCCTAAGGATGATAGGGATGTGTGAGTCCTCATCCATCTTCATAACAATAAAATCACATGGGATGAAGAACTTACCTATTTACAGTGGGACATCCTCTAGAATACCCATAGGGTACTTGACCGATTTATCAGCGAGCTGTAAAGAGATAGTAGTAGATTTCAAGTCCCCCACTTGTAGCTTCTTACATATGGAGTAAGGCATGAGGCTCACACTAGCCCCATGATCACAGAGTGCCCCCTGATAATAACATCCCCAACTAAATGAGGGGTGGAAAAGCTTCTTGGATCTGAAAGTTTGGGAGGGTTCTGAATAATAGCATTGCACTCATCAGTAAGAGATACTGTGGCATTCTCAAGCAGTTTTCCTTTGTTGGAGAGCCAATCTTTGAGGAATTTTACATGATGGCATGTCAGTGATAGTCTCCAAAAAAGAGATGTTGATGTGGAACTTCTTTAGCATCTTAAGAAACTTCCCATACTTATGCTCCTCCTTAGCCTTTACTAGCCTTTGGGGTATGGAACCGGAGGCTTGTAAGGCTTTACTGGAGGTGAAACACGCTCAACTTGAACCTCCTTGGACTTTTCAGTATGGACCATCTCACTTAGAGTCTCAGTGGAGGCCTCCTACATAACATCAACCTCATCATCAATCTCTCTCCTGTCCTCCCTCATATGCACCTGAGGACCCTCCAACTCTTTACCACTCCTCAGTGTGATGGTATTCATCTGACCTTCGGGGTTGGTCTCAGGTAGACCTGGTAGATGCCCCTGAGGCCTAGAGAAATGGCTTACCTGCTGTGCAATCTAGGCGATCTGGTTCTACATCGTCTCCTGGTGAGTGGTTATAGCCTCAAATTTGGAGCTCAATTGACTAGCTGACTCACCAAGTGCCTCATTAGTCTTAGTTTGAGTTGCTATAAAGTGCTCCATCAGACTCTCCAGATTGGACTTGGGTCGGGGAGGTTGTTGTTGTGGAGGTGTGGTATAGGGAGTCCTATATTCGAAACTAGGGGGTTGAGGTTGAGTGGAATTTGGTGGAGTGGGGTTGTTGTTGTGGTAGGAGAAATTTGGGTAATTTCTCCAAATAGGGTTATAGGTGTTTGAGTAGGGGTTGTTCTGTGGGCATGGGTTGAAGTGTTTAATAGCATTGGCATGCTCAACTCCCTAAAATGCGGATTGCCAGTCAGCAGCACATGGTCTTGAATGCCATAAATCTCACATAAATCCCCAACCTCAAATATTACACCTGAAGAACTCCCTACTAGACTCCCTAAAGATAGAGTCCATAGCCTATCAAATCGTTGCGCTAGAGCATCAACCTTGCTAGCGAGTAGGTCTACAGCATCAACTCCGTAAACCCCACCAGTCCTCTTCGGGGTGACTCTCTCACTGGACCATTGATAGTTATTGGAGGTCATCTTCTCTAATAAGGCTCTTGTAGCCTTAATTGACTACCCCAAGAGTGCAGCACTAGTTGTGGCATCATCGAACATCTTCGAAGATTGGTCCAACCCATTGTAGAAGGTTTAGATTAGGAGCCAATCGGGTACTTCATGGTTGGCGCATTGGCGTTGAAGATCCTTGAACCTCTCCCATGCTTCATATAGAGACTCATCGCCTCTTTGAGCAAAGGAAGTGATTTCCCTTCTTAACTTAGCGGTCTTGCCCTAAGGGAAGTACTTGCTAAGGAAGACTTTTGAAAGGGCCTCCCAGGTAGTGAATGAATTAGGCTCTTCATTTAGGAGCCAGCCGCTGGCTTTGTCTGTCCGCGAGAATGGAAAGAGCCCTAACCTAATTGCATCAGCAGAGACCCATTGAGCTTGATCGTATCACACTTCACTAGAAAGTTACAAAGGTGAGTATGGGGATTCAATGAGGGATGCCCATCGAACGGGTCCTTCTCCACAAAGGAAACGAGAGTGGGCTGCAACTCAAAATTGTTTGCTTCAACGGCCTGGTTCACAATGGAGGAAATAATGCTGGTTGCTTGCTGTAGGATGTAGTCCTGTAGCACCCTAGGATCTCTCTCAGCCATGATGATTTGCGCTTGTTGCTTCTTTCTCACACCGCTTTGTCTCCATGCAGTGGCTTCTATCTCTAGGTCAAAAGGAATGAGTTGTCAATTTCCTTAACTGCGCCTATGCATACAAAGCCATAAACTATACCAAGCGTAAGAAAGACCAAGTAAAGGTCAAGGAGCAAAGGAGAAAAAGAAGAAAGAAAGGAAAAAGCCTAATCTAGAGTGTTTTGGTTGCTTGTGATGTTGAAATAAACAAGTTTCCCGACAACGGCACCAAAAACTTCTCATCTTAAACTTATACTGCTAGGGCATGGCGCCAATTGTAGTTAGCAACAGCATATACTGGTCGTATTCCATAGGGAACTTCTTTCCAATCACCAAATTCAGCTTACAGCACTCAATTTAGGCAAAAGTCCACTTAAGTTGAGTGATACCAGATAGCAGTACTATTCTGCTATAGACTAATGAATTTGTCTAATTTGATAATGACAAAGGTCGGGGATTGGGATTCACCACACTATTACGTTATACAAATCATAAACTAAATCATGTAAACCTGGCCATGAAAAATAATTGAAGTGGGGATTACAATTTAAAGCGCATCTATGCCTTCTCTCAAAGGTCGATGGGCTAACTAAATGAATTCTAGTTGTCTATTTTCATGAAACTAGGATTATCAAAGTCACAAGATTAAGTAGTCGAATATTCCCAATTAAAACCCTAACTGTTTTCACGTCAGAAAGATCAATCGCTCAAAAAGTTACACTAGATAAAGGATTCAATTTTTGTTGATCTCCTAAACCCTAATTAAGAACAATAAAAAAATCTCTCTCAAGTAATTCAACAAATACTTGACATACTGGGTGAGATTTTGAATCATAAACATGAGCATGATTCACAAAAACCTAGAGTATAATTCAATTTCACATAATAGGGGCTACTTCCAATCCAAGACTAATAATTTAGCCTCTAATCATGTCGATAATCACAAACAAGAATAAAAATATGGAAAACATCACTAAAAGTGCAAACTTTAATTTAGAACGCGAGAGAAGGAAGAAAGAAACATATTAGAATTGATTGCTAAGATCAATCCCACTATTTGTACTTAATTTGACTCTTAAATCGAATCTCTCATTGTTTATGTAAATACTCAGAATTTTGAAACCTAGAAGTTACCTCTCTCGAATTCTCCCAAGGAGTTACAAGATAATCTATGAAGACCAACCACGAAAACAAGTTAAGTCGCACAGAAATAAAGTGGCACAGTCGTGCCATCTGGCATAGGTATTCGGTGCTGTTTCTCTAGATCTCGACTGCTAGGATTTTGGCGTGACATGATCGGGCTTTATGGCATGGGGTGCCCATGCCAATCCTCTAAATCCAGCCGATGTCTTTCTTGGCTTGAAATTAGTCTTCTTGGCCTTCCTTTCAACCAATATCAGTAGATTTTCCCTTTTCCTTCCGATAGGGACTCCTATAAGCATGAAACATTATATATGAGCAAATTCAGGGTAAAAGAGACTAATTCGATCTTTTCACTTTGGTATTTAACACAAAATCCTTGATAGAAGGGAACAAATATAGGTTCAAAAGAGGTCTAAAATGGAGGTTTATCAACCCTTTTTATTCTATGATATGTTTTAACCATTTAACTTATTATTATAGAAATAACTTTTCTTATCTTATTCTTGATTTTAAGTTGGCATTTTTTGTACAGTTGTTATTTACTTCCTGTTATATATATCCTACTTTATTTTAATTGTGGGTTATTGAAATATGTTAAATATAAAGGCTTTTAAGGAAGTTTTTATCTTTGTAATAAGTTTACCCCTTTTCCCAAAAATGGTTTAATATTAATATTTGTAAATTATATTTATGTTTTGAGTTACTTAGAAGTAATGCAAGTATGGATTATATGGAGAAGGTTCATGTTAAGGTCCCTTAATTGCAGGTCAATGTCAGACAACGTTGGATGCGTGTCAACATTTGGCTACTTTAAGTTTAACTTAAATTCTAGTTTATGTTCAATGCTTCGAACCTAAGTCAATCATATAGTGATGTAATTAACTCAAGTTTATTGCAAAGAAAACTTTAGATTTACATCTTGAAAAGTCTATCCTTAGAGTCTACTAGTTTAAAGTATTTACCTCATAACATGAAGGATATATGACAAAAGTCATTTTACTTGTGAGCAGATGTTAATGTCCAGAAACTTTGAGTATAACTCAGGGTCTAATGATTCATATACCATCTCAAGCTCCAGTGAGCTTAAAACCAGTGTAAATTTACCTGTCTAATCTAAGAAACTAAGCATCATGGATTCAATACAAATACTTATAGTATATAATGTGTACTGAGAATATTATGCACATATAAGTTCAATAATCAAGGAGACTAATAAATACGTTGTATAGAACTGACACTTCATATTATCATTGTTAATTAGTTTGACATCGTTGTAATCAACATCAAATTGTACTCACCAGAAGCTATGATTCTCATAGATTATGTGGTAAGATGACTTTATGCTTAGTTAAGAGTTGCCAACACATTTGTAGGAAATATACAAACTGATAGTTTCATAGAAAAGATTCATTCCTTTAATCAGCCAAATTCATAAAAGGAAGGGATAACCATGTGTTATGGACAAGAGTCCTACATCGGAAAAGTGATGGGATGGTCCTGAGCTTATAAGTGATGGCATTACACACCCCATCAGATCAGCCTTTTGGGAAGAGAGTAATGCTCCTGTGTAGAGCCAACCTAGACCCGACTCCAATGCCTCGTCAAGCGCTCCGACGGGTATGGTAGACAGGGGATCCAAACTATGATGAGGGCATCACAGGATTGGGTGGTAAAAATGTTATGGACAAGAGTCCTACATCGAAAATGTGATGGGAGGGTCATGGGCTTATAAGTGGTGGAACTGCACACTGTACCAAATCGACATTTTGGGGAGAAAGTAATAGCCCTGTAACACGTGGGACAATGAGTTTGATTTTCAAGGAAGGGCAAGGGTTTTTCTATATGATTGTAATCCTCCATATCCTAAATGATGATTACTAAAAGTGACTCCATAGTTGTAAACCATGATACCAGACTCGTCAAAACTATAATTAGACTGCTAGCTTCCTAGCAACCTCTGCCAGAAATTAATGAATTTTAACCTTAAATTTTCGAGTTCATGCAAATAGTGCTGTTCATAATTTAAGTTTAATTAGTGAATTAAGATAGTGAAGGGATATTTTGGTGGACACTTACTAACTAGTCCTTTTATGGCAGAATTGAAAGTATAGGAAACCAATAAAGCAAATGACTTCATTTATTATGAACATATTTATTATACAAGCCAGAAGTAAACACGGAGTCAAGTAGTCATGGGAGACCAAAATGAAGCATAATAGCAACATATAAGAAATGAAGAGGAAAGTAACAAGTGAGTTATCATCTTATTTGTAGCCCCTGAACCCACCGGGATCTAAGTAGCTTGCCTTTATAACAACGTTCTTAGCTGCTTTAAAGTCCTAAGTACGTTATGGCAGATTAAAGGTTAATCTAAGTAGAAGATATTTAAAGAGTTTGAGAGGAAGGTTGGGTAGAGTTTTGTTATCGAGTGCATGATAGACAAAAGATATGGAGAATGCCTAGAGAGATATCCATTTCCTTCAGTGTTGAATCATTTTTAAAATGAGAGTAAGATACCTTTATTTATCATGCTAGTAAGGTGATTACGCTAAGTAAAATACCTCACTATGCAAAGTATAAAAGCAATATAAAAATCAAATCAAGAATCAATTTGAAATCAATTTATCAATCAAATTTTATGAAATGATGTAGGAATTTTTTTGATTAAGTCAATTAAGTTTAATTAATTGTAGCATCTAACCCTTAATTAGTTGGATTTCATTAATCATCAATTAAAACGGGTAGAGATATTGTAGTAGATGGTGCATGAAGTCCTAACAGCCATTTATGGGCAAGTGGAAGCCGCTAGGCCTAATTGCAGTAACTACTTTGGGAAACTAGCCACTAGGCCTTAGAGGTAATAGCACCCTCCGTTAGCCCTGTTTTCATTGCTTCATCGTATCTGCTTGTGAGGATTGTAATGTGAGGCAATGCGCCACCCCATCGATTACTTTCCTACCCACTTGTACTCGAGGTCTTGGATTTAAAGCCTTGCAATGGCAAATCTATATATGCAAACCTTAAGCTTTTAGCCATTTTTGTAGTATTTTTTAAACGTTTTCATATTTGTAAAAGTTTTAAACCATTTTTGAGGAATTTTCTACCACAACAAAATATGTTGTGCGGGCTAACTCTTAATAACTCAAGTATGGTTGCTTCGCCCTCCATGTGATGGAGCCCTGCCTAGCCAAGACCTTGACCATGATCATTCAAGTCAGAAAATCCAAGAATAAGGTCCCAAGTTCAAAGGATGGCTCATATTATGCAAAGGACGCAAATAGAAGCCACCGGGTACAAGATAGATTTTAAGCCCGATTTTGTGTTCTTAACTTAGGCCTCCATGAGGTCTAAGTTTCAAATTTTTGCATATCTTGAGTCCCCAAGATGTTAAATACATGGTCCAATTGAGAAATTTAGGTTACGTCAAGTGAAAGATGAAAAACTAGGTCAAATTTCCAAACCGTGCAGGCTGAAACCCAGTTTGGACCAATCTGAGTATTTTGATCTTTTGGACAGGCAAATCAAGTCAAAAACGTATGATTCCACTCGGAGGAGTTAGAAGCTATCCAGGGCATTCTGACCATATGTGGCAATCCAAATCACGCCCACTTTTTGCATGGGAAACATGGCATCCAAACGCTGCCTGCAAACTGCCAGCTACTGCCTGGTTGCACCTAATTAGTGCATTTGGTGGTTGTTGTCATTCTAAGCACCTAATTCTTGTCTAGCAGCATGATTGAGCAGTTAAAGGAGTATTAGGCAGAATTATGAAGTAACCATATGAATATCCAATGTGAAGCAAGGATAGAATGGCAGAAATAAGCTCATTTGCCAGCCATAAAGTACAACCACGACCAAGCAGCTTTCCACTCTTCTCTCACACATGACCATCAGCCTTTTTGCATAATTGCTTGCTTAGTATCGAGCTTAACTTTAATCCCTATGATTAAATAGGTTCAATGTAATTAGCAAGGATTAAGCTAAGAAACAAGTTAGTAACTTACGGGTTAGCATAACCGCCAACTAAGCTAGACTAGAAGGTTTCCTAATCTTGAAGAAACCCACTCATTAGGCTTGAGCTACTTGTATGCCTGCATGCTAGGCTATAAGGCTTTGTAACCTTCACTTTTGTAATTGGATTTTGTGCAGTAAAAGAGAGAAAAGAGCGCTTTGCTCCTTGAAACAAAACACTAAACTTGCTTATCTCTAATTGTAGCCGATTAAAGTGGTGATCAAGTATAGTCCTAAACTTATTTAAGTGGTGATTTCTGTATCTTAATCAAGCTTAGGGCCCCTAACCTTGATCTTGGTGGTGATTCCTATATCCAAGATTCAAGTTTAGTTCTACGCTTAACTCATTTTCAGTTTCGGATTCCATTGAGTTCAAGTTGATGTCGTAAGTTTTTAGCTTGTTCCTTTGCAATCCTTTGAGTGTGAGTTCAACTCAGTGAATTTTCCATCATATTTGGTATCAGAGCTAAGTTTCTCCTTAGCCTGGTATACTCCCTCACACTTCTAGATTTGTTCCCTAAACACAATCCAAACATAAACCTCGTTTCTATTCCAAGCAAACCGCATACACAATGAGTACTAGCTTGAGTTTAGATAAGAAACTTGATGCTGTCTTGAAGAGTAATCATGCAATTACTACTTTAAATCAAGAACTTAAGAGTTCCAATCAAGAATTAAGAGCTCAGAATGAGTACCTAAGAAAACAGCTAGGTACTTTCTTGAAACAAAACAAAAGATTAATGGAAAACCAACCCAGTTTGCTCAAAAGAGAAGAAGAAGAAGCAAGTAATCCCATGAGTTCATCAAGTGAGGAAGAACTAGCAAGGAGGGCTAGAATGGAGCCAAGATTTCAAGCCAACTCTAATGACAGCAGAGTTAAAATTCCAGAATTTGAAGGCAAGTTGGATCCAGATGAGTTACTAGAGTGGATGCATACGGTGGAGAGAGTCTTTGAGTACAAGGACGTTCCTGATGATAAGAAAGTAAAGTTGCTAGCCCTTAGGCTAAGGAAGTACGCCTCCCTTTGGTGGACTAACCTTTGTGCCAAGAGGGTTACATGAAGGAAAAGTAAGATCAGGACGTGGGGGAAGATGAAAGCCAAGCTTAAGTCACGGTTTCTTCCACCCACCTACATCCAAGATAGCTCTCTCAATTCCATAATCTTACTTAGGGTGCCTCAATATTGAAGAATACACATGTGAGTTTGAGAAACTCATGATCAAATGTGATATTCAAGAGCCAGAAGAGCAAACTATAGTTAGATAGTTGAGGGGACTTGATCCTAAGTATGCTAACGTAGTTGAACTATAATAATACACCACCTTCGATGATGTGTGTGTCCTTGCTCACAGGGTTGAGCAACAAAAGAAAACCAAGCAGCCCTTGAAACGCGAGTTCAGCAAGCCTCCACCCCGGAACATACCCTTTAACAAGGGGAGTTCTAACCCACCTTCCAAACCCACAAATCCTTCTCCATCATTCCCATAAAGAACCCAAACTCCACAAAACAGCCAATCACCTCTAAATAGACCTAATCCTAGTCCCATGAGTACAAGAAGGTGCTTTAAGTGTGAAGGATTAGGACACATAGCCATGGACTGCCCAAATCAAAAGGTCATTACGCTAGCCGAATGGAAGAGGAAGAAATTGAGGAGGAAAATGAAGGGGAAATTGAGAGAGACCTTAAGGAAACACTGGAGGAGGTAGAGGAGGAAGTAGATGAGGCAAGGTGTTTGTATTAAGAAGAGTTCTCAATGGCCAGAAGGGTGCTAAAGATGAGCAAAGGGAGAACATTTTTCATATTTGACGCACGGTTCAAGACAAGGTTTGCTCCTTGATTATAGATGGAGGGAGTTGTGCCAATGTAGTTTCTCTTAGCATGATTGAGAAACTAAGCTTGCAAGGTATGACCCATTCCCATCCTTACAATATTCAGTGGTTAAACCGAAGCAAGGGATTACAAGTTAACTCCTGGTACCTCATTTCTTCGTCCATTGGTAAGAACTACCAAGATGAGTTATGGTGTGATGTTATCCCATGGATGCATGCCATGTCTTATTAGGTAGACCATGGATGTATGATAAGAAGGTGATGCATAATGGATTTCTGAATACATACTCCTTTTCCAAAGGAGGAAAGAAGATTACCCTTATTCCTTTACCACCATCCGAACTCCACAAAAGCAGACCCCAAAAGAAGTCCGAGCATTCTGGTTGTTTACTAACCTTTAATGAACCTCTCTTAAAGGCCTTATACCATGAGTTTAGGGCTTTTAAAGAATGGATCTCAAACATTCAAGAGGAACCAGAAACTCCTCTCCCAAACCACCTTATTGCCAAGTCCCTCATGCACTAATTTTATCACTTGTTTCCAGAGGCGATACCTATGGGTTTGCCTCCTAAAAGGGATATCCAATAGCATATAGACCTCATTCCAGGTTCTATTCTTCCAAACAAGCCAGCATATAGGATGAATCCTAAGGAAACCATGGAGATTCAAAGGCAAGTAGAGGAACTAATGTCAAAGCAGCTAGTATGTGAGTTCTTAAGCCCTTGTGCCATGCCCACCTTATTAGTTCCTAAGAAGGATGGTACTCAATGTATGTGTATGGATAGCAGAGCCATAAACAAGATCACAATCAAGTATAGGTATACCATACCTAGACTTGAGGATATGCTAGATGAGTTATATGGCTTAAAGGTGTTTTCAAAGATCGACCTTTGAAGTGGATACTACCAAATCAAAATCCATGAGGGAGATCAATGGAAGATAGCTTTTAAGACTAAAGGTGGATTGTATGAATGGCTTATCATACCCTTTGGTCTTTCTAATGCCCCTAGTACATTCATACGGCTAGTGAATCAAGTATTCAGGCCTTACATTAGGAAGTTTGTGTTTGTTTACTTCGATGATGTTCTGATTTACTCTAAGAGTGAGCAAGAGCATCAAGAGCATCTCAATCAGATTATGCTTGTTCTTGAACATGAAAGGTTGTATGGTAACCTTAAGAAATATACCTTCTTCACTCATGAGGTAACATTCTTAGGTTACTTTATTTCTGGTGAAGGTATTGTTAAGTCATAATTCAGGTATAATTTTAATAATTAATTTGATTATATCATATATATTATTTTATCTAAATTACTTTATTTTATATATTTTTTAGGTTAAGCATTAATAAAGAAAGAGGAGAAGAGAAGACATCGAAGTTCGGGTTTTATTTACTGAAGGATTTTACAAGCAAATTTATCAGGTCGGTCCAAAAAATAATAATTTATGAAAAAATACTATTTTTATAATGATTTATTTGGGTTAGGGTTACAAGATTACTACTCCTAGTTAGAGAGGAATTAGAAGACTTAGAGAAGAAGACATTCTATAAGAAAAGGAAACCCTAGCAATATTATGATATAAAACCCCATTCAATCTCCTCACCTCCTCACACACTCACGACATCATCATCATGGCAGCCTCTCCCACACGCCCAAACCTCCATCTTTCTCATCCACTCACAGCATCATCACCATTAGATCCTCCTTCACGTCAAACCCCCACCATCACCAAATATCATCATCATCATCACCAGCTTTGCCTCTTCCTAATCGCATACCCCATCACCACCAATTGAAGCAGCATCATCCCAAACAATTTTCATCATCTTATCAAAGGAGTACTGTCCTTTTTTTTTATTTTATAAGTTTAGTTGTTATTAAACATGAATTATGTGGGTAAATTATGTATTTTAATTGATAATATGTGTGAGTGATTTTTATATACTTAGTATAATCTATTTGAAACCATGCTAAATTAATTATTTTGAAATAAGTGTTATGTTTTATTGTCTAATTGATTTTTATTCCATGATTCTATAATGATTTGTATTTATTGTTTATGATATTTGTGTTAAATTAATTAGAACACATGCTAATTAGTTTAATACGAATTCATATGATAGTTTAAAAGGCTTTAGTACGTAAAAGTCATAGTCTTTTGGGCATAAGTATCACCCTAATTGATCATGGATGACTTAAACTCATCTCTTTTAATTAGGTAATCATGATAGAACTTTGTTAAATCAATTTGCAAGTAAATTGGTTACAAGGGGTTAGATGATGTTTTTCTAACACTCAGTGCTCTAGTTTGATTAAATTCTTATGCTAGTACTAGGCTATCAAAACTAGTAAGGTTTATATTACGGTTAGACCTAAATAAACTACAATTAATATAAGAAAAAAATGGGGAAGATCTACTGGTGGGTGTCTTTTATAGTCTTACTCCTGGATAAATCGATTTGTGTGTTGATGATAAATATTAATTTTTATGGTGGATATAGAGTATGCTAAGTGTTTTTCATAAATTTGGTATCTTTAATGATTATTTGTTGTGTATTAGTTAATTTCTTTAGTTCATCAATTTTAATAGTTTTTACAATTAATTTCATTTACCCCCCACCCTCAAAAGAGTAGTCTTGTAGGAGTATCTTAGTAATTTTAGATCAGTTATATTTTGATTTTTAGTGTGATTAAAATTTTCAGATTTATTTTCTATTCTATTTTGCCATTTATTTACCGATTTGTCAGAAATTAGGCTAAAAATAGTTCCATATATGTTTTTTTGTTTTTTATTTTATTCTAAAGTTTATTTAGTATCCTAGTATGTTGATATTTAATTTTATAGTTTTTCAAAATTATTTCGTGAATTGAATACATACAAGTTTTCACTTTAATAAATCTGTAAATTACGTTTTTAATTTTTATTTTTGATTTTTAGGGTTTTATTAAGTTTATAAAATCATATTATACAATCTGGGAAAATTTATTATTTATTTTTGCATTTAATTAAGTGCAATTTATTAGTTTTTTAATTTTAGATATCATTTTTTATTTAATTTTCTGATTTTATCTACTGTTTTATTTTTCTGAAATCAATTGAATATAATTCTTGGAATATAAATTTATGAATTTGCAAAATATTAACTGATAATATTTTCAGTGAATTTTGATTTTAATTTTCTGTTTGTTACTTCCTGTTTTAATTTGCAGTTAATAGTGTGAGATAATTTTCTGTTTTTATTTTTTCAGAATATTTAGGTTAGGAATTTGCTATTTTTATTTCCAGAATTAGGCCTAGAATATTTGGTGGTATTAGTAAGTGATTTTCTAGATTTTTAATTGTTTAATTTGATTTGTTTTAGCAATTTAAAAAGTAAGTATATTAGAGTAGTATATTTAATTAGATTTAAACTAGTTTACTATCATAATCTTTCCTCGTGGGATCGATCCCTACTTTCCTATACAATAAATCTTATTTATAAATCAAAGTAGTGGTTTAATTTGTATCTCTACGACAAGCTTTATAAATTTTGGCGCCGTTGCCAGGAAAAGAAAATAAAATTATTAGTTTGCTTTTATTTAATTTTACTACTTTTATTATTTTGTTTTAACTCTACTACTTTATTTTTGTAAGTTGTTTAGTTTATGAGATTAAGGAGTGGTCGCATGATCGAAAAGAAAAAGGACCATATGTTTGAGGTGTTTGAAAGTAAAGTAAGTGATTCTAAATCTGTAAGCTTCGAATCGGTAAGTTGTGAAGATATTAAAGTTGAGATGCCTACTTTGCGTGAACTTGCTGCACCTGATTCGGAAACCCAACCTTTGTCTATTACTTATCCTGTATTATGCCAACCACTTAAGCTTAACTCTGAATGTTTAAACTTACTGCCTAAGTTTCATAGATTGCCTGGTGAGGACCTATATCGCCATATTAATGAGTTCATTATTATATGTTTGACCATGCGACCTGAGGGCATCACCTAGGACCAAATTAGGCTGAGAGCCTTTCCTTTCTCACTTCAGGATAGAGCTAAAGACTGGTTATATTACTTACCCCCTGCAACATTCACTACATGGACTCAATTTCATAAAGTATTTTTAGAAAAATTTTTTCCCACACCTAGAGCTGGATCCATTAGAAAAGAAATATGTGAAATTAAACAAATGAATGGGGAAACTTTCCATGAGTATTGAAACGTTTTAATAAATTATGTGCTAGTTGTCCCCAACATCAAATTTCTGAACAATTGTTAATTTAATATTTCTATGAAGGTTTATTACCTCTAGATAGAAATATGTTGTATGCTGCTAGTGGGGGGGCTTTGGTTAATAAGACTCCAGCTGAGGTTAAGGAATTGTTCAATATCATGGCACAAAACACTCAATAATTTAGAACTAGGGAACCCCACTTTAGGAAGGTCAATGAGCTTAGTTCAGATCCATCTGTAGAGACCCAGTTATCTCTAATCACTGCTATGCTAAGTAAACTCATCACTGGAGGAGTTCAGAAAGTAGTGGTGTCTGGTATTTGCTATTTAGAGGGACATGCCACTAGTGCGTGCCCTACACTTCAAGGGGGTGATATGAATGCAATGTTTTGTAATCAAGGCCATAGGAAGTATGACCCATACCCCAACACTTATAATGAAGGATGGAGATACCACCCTAACTTTAGGTATGGACCTAGGAACAAACCTCCAGGTTTTGACCAAGCATCACGTCAACCATCTGCTCAGAATAGAATAAATTTCCTTTTATAGCAAGTCATAAAAAGATGGATGCCAAAAAAGAAGATTGACACTAGGTTTTAGGACATAGAGAGGACTTTTAAATAGGTCTAGGAGAGACAGACTGCTACTGATACTAAAGTTAGCAACCTCTAGGCCTAAGTACAACATAGATTGCCATCTCAACCATTCCAGAACCCGAAGGAAAATGTGAGTGCCATGACACTTAGGAGTGGGAAAGAGTCGAAGGAACCTAGAATGAATAAAGAGGTAGAACATGAAATAGAGGTCAACAAACCAGAACCTAACTGAGATCAAGACACAACCTCTAATGCTAAGGAAGTAGGTGAGGATAAGAAAGAACCTTACAAGTCATTACCACCTTTTCCTAGTAGACTGAAAGGGAAAATGCCTAAGGTAGATAAGGCAAACTAAGAAATCTTAGAAATACTTAGGAAGGTAGAGATCAACATTTCTCTCCTAGATGCCATAAAGCAGGTGCCTCATTATGCTAAGCTCCTTAAAGAGCTTTGTACTGTAAAATGTAAACTAAACGAGAACGAAAAGATAAGTGTGAGGGAAAATATGTTTGCTGTTTTTCAAAAGAAGCTTCCCCCTAAATGTGAGGACTCATGTGTATTCTCTATTCCTTGTAAAATTAGAACCTCTCCTTCGATAGGGCTATGCTTGGTTTAGGAGCTTCTATTAATGTGATGCCTAGGTTTGTTTATGATAAACTATACTTAGGAGAGTTAAAGAGAACTGATTTAATCATTCAGTTAGCTGATAGGAGTAATGCATACCCAAATGGAATTTTAGAAGATGTCTTAGTCCAAGTCAATGAGCTTACTTTTCTTGCTAACTTTTATGTATTGGACATGGGTGATGCATGCCTTGATGTTCCCATATTGCTTGGTAGACCATTTCTTAAAACATCTAGGACAAAAATAGATGTGCATGTCGGATCACTGACTATGGAATTTGATGTTGAAATTATTAAATTCAATATTTTTGATGCTATAAGATTTCCTGCTGATGTGAACTATCTGTGTGCACTTGATGTGATTCATTAATTGTCCCAAGATGCTTATGAATTATCTCATGAGGATGAATTGTCAACTATAGTTACTCAAGGTTTGGATCAGTTTGTGTTTCAAAATGTGCCTTACTATATTAATAATGAGTTAGTGGGTAGCATAGAGTCTTTATTGCAATTGCATGTAGTTGACAGACCTAGGAGGCTAGAATTGCCTGAAAATAATGTGAAGATGCTACCCTCTCGCATTTCACCCCCTAAGCTAGAATTAAAACCATCGTCTGAAAATCTTAAGTACGCTTATTTAGGAGATGAAGAGACCTCACCTGTTATAATCTCTAATGCACTTACATCTGAACAAGAGGATAAACTTATTAAGGTGCTTAGAGAACATAGTGAAGCGTTAGGATGGACTTTAGCAGACCTTAAAGGACATAGCCCCACATTATTTTCACAAAAAATCACATTAAAATTAAATGCTAAGCCTAAGAGACCCCCTCAGCGAAGACTAAATCGGTAATTCAAAAAGAAATTCTTAAGTGGTTAGATGCTGGAGTGATATACCCCATAGCTGATTCGGAGTGGGTTAGTCATATCCATGTGGTTCCTAAAAGGAGGGGAACAACAATTGTGCAGAACAAGGAAGGTAAGTTAATGCCCACTAGAGTCCAGAGTGGTTGGAGGGTACGCATTTACTATAGAAAGCTTAACAAGGCCATGAAAAAGAACTATTTTTCATTGCCTTTTATGGACCAGATATTAGAGAGATTAGCTAGAAGGTTACATTATTGCTTTCTTGATGGATATTTAGGTTATATTCAGATCCCCATAGCTCCTGAAGATCAGGAAAAGACCACTTTTACCTGTCCTTTTGGCACTTATGCTTTTAGAAGGATGTCGTTTGATCTATGTAATGCTCCTACTACATTTCAACGGTGTATGATGAGTATTTTTTCTGATTTTATCACCAAAATTATGGAAGTTTTCATCGATGATTTTACTGTACATGGTGATTCATTTGATGAGTGTTTGCATCATCTTACGTTAGTACTTAAGCGTTATACTGAGACTAATTTAGTGCTTAAATTTGAAAAGTGCTATTTCATAGTGGAACATGGTGTAGTTTTAGCTCATGTAGTGTCATCTAAGGGTTTAGGGGTTGACAAAGCTAAAGTAGAAATCATTCAATCGTTGCCCTATCCACTGTGTGTCAAGGAGGGGAGGTCCTTTTTAGGTCATGTTGGGTTTTATAGGAGATTTATCAAGGATTTTTCTTAGATTGCTTTATCTTTATGTGCTTCACTTGCAAAAGATACTTTATTTGATTTCAATGAGGACTGTAAGAGAGCTTTTGACCAATTAAAGTTGAAATTAACCACCACTCCTATCGTATAACCTCCTAACTAGGCCGTACCTTTTAAACTGATGTGTGATGCTGGTGAGAAGGCAGTAGGGGCGGTCTTAGGTTAAAGAGCAGAGAAGGTACCTCATATGATCTATTATGCTTCCAGAACTCTAGACCCAGCATAGTATAACTATACTACTACAAAAAAGAAAATGAATGTTGCTGTTTTTGCTCTAGAAAAATTTCGTCCTTATCTGTTGGGTGTTAAAGTTACTATTTATACTGATAATTATGCTATTAAACATTAGTTAAGTAAGAATCACTCAAAAGCTAGATAGATTAGATGGGTATTACTACTGTAAGAATTCCAATTGGAGATTAAAGACAAACCAGGAGTTGAAAATTTAGTCGCTGACCATCTAAGTAGGCTAGATAATAGGGAGAGTGGGGATCCATTGAGTGATTATTTCCTTGATGAGAGTTTATATGCTATCACTGATAGGCTTCCTTGGTATGCTGATATGGTTAATTATATAGTAACCAAAACCTTTCCTATAGACTTGTTTAGAGCCCTAAAGGAGAAGATAAGACCTCAATATAAGTATTATGTGTGGGATAAGCCATATTTATGAAAATTTTATGGAGATCAGATTATAAGGCGTTGTGTACGTAGCAGTGAATTTCATTCGATTTTAACCTTCTGTCACTCTTTCAAAAGTGGGGGATATTTGGACCCAAAAGAACGGCGCACAAAATCCTTGAATGTGGATTTTATTGGCCTACTATTTTTAGAAATGCCTATGAATTTTGCAAAAGATGTGAAGCATGCCAGATGACAGGTAATTTATCTAGAAGGAATCAAATGCCTCTGTATAATGTGTATGTTTATGAGATTTTCAAAGTATGGGGTGTTGATTTTATGGGACCTTTTCCCCCTTCTTTTGGTTTTACTTATATTCTTATGCTTGTTGACTATGTATCTATGTGGATTGAAGCTGTGGCTACTAGAGCTGATGATGCTAAAACTATGATGAACCATGTTCAATCTCTCATTCTGCATAGATATGGAGTTCCTAAAGCAATCACTAGTGATAGGGGAACACATTTTTATAACAGAACCTGAGGTGCCTTGTTAGCCAAATATTATATAACTCGTAAGGTGTCCACTGTATACCATCCCCAAACAAATGGCCAAGGTGAAATCCCTAATAAAGAGATTAAGGGCATACTAGAAAAGGTTGTTAGACCATATAAGAAAAATTGGAGTCGTAGGTTAGAGGAAGCTCTCTGGGCCTATAAGACTGCATATGAGACTTGTATAGGTATGTCACCTTATAGTTTAGTTTTTGGGAAAGCATGTCATTTCCCTGTAGAACTAGAGCATAAATCTTACTGGGATGTAAAGCAGTGTAGTCTAGATTATAACCTAGAAGGAAAGGAGCGTAAGTTGAAATTGCAGGAATTAGGAGAGATTCGCCTAGAAGCCTATGACAATTCAGTGACCTATAAAGGCAAAGACAAAGCTTTTCATGATGCTAAGCTTAGTAGGAAAGAATTTCAGGTGGGAGAAAAAGTGTTGTTATTCAATTCAAAATTGAAACTCTTTCCTAGTAAGTTGAACTCTAGATGGCGTAGACCTTTCATGGTAGTAAAGAACTATCCACGTGGTGCTGTTGAAATTAAATCTTTTGCTACGAACAAGATTTTCAAGGTAAATGGCCATAGGCTAAAATACTTTTATGAAGGAGATCAGGTATGTTTAATGGAAGAGATCTAACTAGAATATCCATGAGCTTATCTGCATCGAGCCAACGACAGCAAATAAAGGCGTTGGTTGGAAGGCAACACAATGTTTTTTTTAGAGAAGTACCCATGTAGTTTTACTTTTATCTTCATTATTTTTATCTTTTTCCATGCATTAGGGACAATTCATGAATTGAAATGTGGAGGGGTGCATTTTGCATTTAGTTCCTACAGTATTCATTGTTGAAAAAAAAAAAACCCAAAAAAATTGTGATTTTCTTATAAGTAATACATGAATATGAGTTTATGCTAGGCTTTCTTAAAATTTTTTGCTTAGCTATTTTTTAGTTTATTCTTCTATGAGTGAAAACTTCTAAGCATGCTAGCTGTCATTTAGAGAAGTTTGAGTTGATCCTCACATATCTTTTTAGTGAGTAACGGTCATGCTTATCCATTTTATTTGAGCATGTTATATAGCCACTTCAGAGGCGATAAAATGACCTAGTCTATTTCCTAGACTATGTAATTAGTAGAATAACTCATTAAAATTGCAACTTTTCTTGTCTTATTAAAAAAAAATGTTAGATTACCAACATGGGTAGGAGTAGGTGGCTCGGCACCTTTTTCCCTTAAGTTTAGGTCTCACATTGAGCCTTATGCAAGGAGTAACCTATGTTGGGAGAGTTATGCCCCTTTTTGGGCGAATTAACGACTTGTATCACACAACTAGTCAATAAATAAAATAATTATGAGAATAAATTATTTGCTCCAGTACCTCTATTCGGATGAGTGTGAGATAGGGAGTGTTTAATTTTTAAGACCCTATATGGGCCTCGAATATGTGCATAATTGGAGTTTTAAAAAAAGAAGAAGAAGAAGAAAAGGAAAAAAAAAAAAAAAGCAACGCAAGCTTAGAATCAATTTCAATGAGTTATACCTCCTAGTTCAATTGTCTCTGTAGCCATACCATACTTCAATTTTTCTATTGTAAACTTTTTAGACCTCTTGATCGGTGTATGCATGCTTAAAAGAGATTAATAATTATTGCTCTTGTTACTTCATTAAAGAAATATTGTGAGGTTGATGGAGAAACACTTTGATGGTAGTTAGATGTTTGGTAATTATTCACTTGTTGGAAGAAAAACTAATTCATTTTGAATGAAATTGTTTTTAAAGCAAACTAATGCTTAGTGAAAATTTCATATTTTGAGCATGACTTTATAAGAAAGAGGGCTAGCTTTTAGGTCAAGTCTTAGATTACTTCGCACGCGGACGTTCAAAGTCTAAATGTGGGGGAATTTGTTAAGTCATAATTCATGCATGTTTTTAATAATTAATTTAATTATATTATGTATATTATTTTATCTAATTTACTTTATTGTATATATTTTTTAGGTTAAGCATCAATAAAGAAAGAGGAGAATAGAAGACATCAAAGTTCGGGTTTTATTTGCTAAAGGATTTTATAAGCAAATTCATTAAGTCGATCCAAAAAAATAATAATTTATGAAAAAATATTATTTTCATAATGATTTATTTGGGCTAGGGTTACAAGATTACTACTCCTAGTTAAAAAGGAATTAGAAGACTTGGAGAAGAAGACATCCTACAAGAAAAGGAAACCCTAGCAATACTATGATATAAAACCCCATTCAATCTCCTCACCTCCTCACACACTCACTGCATCATCATCACGGCAGCATCTCCCACATGCCTAAACCTCCATCTTTCTGACCCACTCACAACACCATCACCATCAAATCCTCCTTCATGTCAAACCCCCACCATTACGAAATATCATCATCATCATCATCACCAAATATCATCATCATCATCACTATCACCTTTGGCTCTTCCCACTCGCCTACCCCATCATTCAAGAGATATCAATTGAAGCAGCATCATCCCAAATGGTTTTCATCATCTTGTCAAAGGAGTATTGTTTTTTTTAATTTTATAAGTTTAGTTGTTATTAAACATGAATTATTTGGTTAAATTATGTATTTTAATTGATAATATGTGTGAGTGATTTTTATATACTTAGTATAATCTATTTGAAACTATGCTAAATTAATTATTTTGAAACAAGTGTTATGCTTTATTGTCTAATTGATTTTTATTCCACGATTCCATAATGATTTGTATTTACTATTTATAATATTTATGTTAGATTAATTAAAACGCATACTAATTAGTTTGATACGAATTCATACAATAGCTTAAAAGGCTTTAGTACATAAAACTTATAGTCTTTTAGGCATAAGTATCACCCTAATTGATCATGGATAGCTCAAACCCATCTCTTTTCATTAGATAATCATGATAGAACTTTGTTAAATCAATTTGCTAGTAAATTAGTCACAAGACGTTAGATAACATTTTTCTAACACTTAATGCTCTAGTTTGATTAAATTCTTGTGCTGGTGGTAGGGTTATCAAAACTAATATGGTTTATATTAGGATTGAACCTAAATAAACTACAATTAATATAAGGAAAAAACGGAAAAGATCCATTGATGGGTGTATTCTACAGTCTAACTCATGGATAAATTCATTTGTGTGTTAATAATAAATATTAATTTGTATGGTGGATATAGATTATGCTAAGCGTTTTTCATAAATTTAGTATCTTTAATAATTATTTGTTGCTTTTTAGTTAATTTCTTTAGTTTGCGAATTTTAATTCTTAAATTTATAGTTTTTAATATTAGTTTTGTCCCCCCCCCCAAAAAGATTAGTCTTGTAGGAGTGTCTTCGTAATTTTAGATCAGTTATATTTTGATTTTTAGTGTGATTAAAATTTTCAGATTTATTTCCTATTCTATTTTGTCATTTATTTACCAGTTTGTGAGAAATTAGGCTAAAAACAGTTCCATATGTGTTTTTTCATGTTTTATTCCATTCTAGGGTTTATTTGTATCCTAATCTTTTGATATTTAATTTCATAATTTTTCATATTATTTTGTGAATTGAATACACGCAGGTTTTTACTTTAATAAACCTGTAAATTATGTTTTAATTTTTATTTTCGGTTTTTATGGTTTTATTAAATTTAAAAAATCATATTATACAATCTGGGAAAATTTATTACTTATTTTTGTATTTAATTATGTGCATTTTATTATTTTTTAATTTCAGATATCATTTTTTGTTTTAATTTTCTGATTTTGTCTATTGTTTTGTTTTTTTGAACTTAATTAAATATAATTCTGGTAATATAAATTTATGAGTTTGTAGAATATTAATTAATAATATTTTTTGTGAATTTTGATATTAATTTTCTGTTTGTTACTTCGTGTTTTAATTTGCAGTTATTAGTGTGTGATAATTTTCTGTTGCTATTTTTTCAGAATATTTAGGTTAGGTATTTACTGTTTTTATTTCCAGAAGTAGGCTTAGAATATTAAGTGGCATTACTAAGTAATTTTTCAGATTTTTACTTGTTTAATTTGACTTGTTTTAGCAATTTAGAAAGTAAAATATATTGGAGTAGTAAATTTAATTAGATTTAAACTATCTTACTATCATAATCTTTCCTCGTGGGATCGATCCCTATTTTCTTATGCTATAAATCTTATTCATAAATTAAAGTGGTTGTTTAATTTGTAGCTCTACAACAAGCTTTATAGGTATAAAGGCAGATGAAAGCAAACTAGAGGCTATTAGGTCATGGCCTCTTCCACAAAGTATATATGATATTCGAAGTTTTCATGGACTAGCTTCCTCTTACAAAAGGTTTATTAGAAACTTTAGTACCATAAGGGCTCCCATGACTGAGATGATTAAGGGTACATCATTCAAATGGACCCCTAAAGTCCAAGCTACCTTTGAGGAAGTAAAGAAAAGACTGACTCAAGCACCTATTCTTGCTTTGCTGTGCTTTGAGAAAGTCCTTGAAGTTGAATGTGATGCATTTGGTGTTGGAATGCATGGTGTTCTTACTTAGGAAGGCAAGCCTTTGGCCTTCTTTAGTGAGAAACTGTGTGATTCAAGACGAAAGTATTCCACCTATGACAAAGAGTTTTATACCATTGTACGATGTTTCAAGTAGTGGAGTCATTATCTCATGGCTAGTGAATTTATTTTGCATTCAGATCATGAGACTTTGAAGTACATTCAAGGCCAACATAAGTTAAACTCACATCATGCAAAGTGGGTTGAGTTTCTCCAGTCGTTCCATTTCACTATCATTCACAAGTCAGGAAAACTCAATCAAGGAGCCGATGTATTATCTACGAGGTATCTCCTACTATTTCAATTAGATGCTTACATTCTTGGTTTTGAGCATCTAAAAAGTTTATATGCTAATGATGAAGACCTTAGGGAGATGTATTCTGTGTCATAAAAGCACCCCAAGGGGGATTTCTTAGTCCAAGAGGGCTTTCTGTTTAAGGGTACTAGGTTATGTATCCCTTAGTGTAGCACCCGTGAGCTCCTGGTTAGAGAGGTGCACAGAGGTTCTTTGGCGGGTCATTTTGGAGAATCCAAGACCTTAATTATGTTAAGAGAACATTAGTACTAGCTAGGAATGGAAAAGCATGTTCAAGACATCCTAAGAAGATATGGAACATGCCAAGCTACCAAAAGCCACACTTTACCCCGCGGCTTATACACACCCCTTCCAGTTCCTTCTTTACCTTAGGTGGATATAAGCATGGATTTCATCTTGGGTTTGCCTAAAACCCAAAGGAGCAAGGATTCCATATTTGTGGTGGTAGATAGGTTTTCAAAGATGGCACGTTTCATACCATGTAACAAAACTAATGATGCTACACACATCACAGAGTTGTACTTCAAAGAGGTAACCAAATTACATGGTATCCCTCAGTCCATTGTTTCTGATAGGGATACGAAGTTTTTAGGTCATTTCTAGATTACCCTATGGAAGAAGCTTGGTACTAAACTCATGTATAGTACCACATGTCACCCCCAAACGGATGGGCAAACTGAGGTGACTAATCGAACCCTAGGCACTCTCTAAGGGCTTTGATTACCTCATGCCAAAGTTTGGGTTTTACTCTTGTCTCATGCTGAGTTTTCATATAACAAAGCACCTAGCAAGGCTACTGGTCTTTCCCCTTTCAAGGTGGTTTATGGAATTGATCCCCTAAGTCTCCTTGATCTTACTCCAAGGCCCTTAGACCAGCAACCAAGCACGTATGTAACAGTAATAATAGAGGAGATTCAGAAGCTCCATGAGTTACTTAAGGGCAGAATAAAGAAGGCTAATGCATCATCCCAAGCCCAAGCCAACAAGCATAGAAGAAAGGTGGTTTTTTAACCTGGAGATCTTGTATGGATCCACCTAAGGAAGGGAAGATTTCCTTCCAAAAGCAAGAACAAACTCATGCCAAGAGCTGAAGGTCTATTTGAGGTGCTAGAGAAGGTAAAGACAATGCTTATAAGGTTGCTTTACCAGGTGATTATGGAGTTTCAGCCATGTTCAATGTGGCAGATTTGAGCCCCTATCATTCAAATGACTCCCTAGCAGATTTAAGGATCAAATCTTTTCAACGAGGGGAGGATGACGGAACCCTACCTAGCCAAGACCTTCACTATGATCATTCAAGTCCAAAAAGTCGAAGAACAAGGTCCCAAGTTCAAAGAATGGCTCACATTATGCAAAAGAGACAAACAGATGCTACCGGGTACAAGGTAGATTTTAAGCCCTGTCTTGTGTTCTTAATTACTTAGGCCTCCAAGAGGTTTAAGTTCCAAATTTTTGCATATCTTGGGTCCCAAAGATGTTAGCTACCTAGTCCAATTGAGAAATTTAGGTTAAGTCAAGTGAAAGATAAAGAACCTGGCCAATGTTCTAAACCGTGTAGGCTAGAACCCAGTTTGGACCAGTCTGAGTATTTTAATCTTTTAGATAGGCAAATCAAGTCAAAAATGTGTGATTCCACTTGGAGGCAATAGAAGACATCTAGGGCTTTCTAACATATGTGGTAATCCAGATCATGCCCACTTTTTGCATGAGAAATGTGGCATCCAAACACTGCCTGTAAACTGCCAGCTACTGCCGGTTCCACCTAATTGTTACATTTGGCGGGTGTTATCATTTCAAGCATCCAATCCTATTGTGGCAGCATGATTGAGCAGTTAAAGGACTGCTAGACACAATCATGAAGCAACCAAATGAACATCCAATGAGAAGCAACGAGAAAAAGGCAGAAACAAGCTCATTGGCCAGCCATAAAATACAACCGAGACCAAGCAGTTTTCCACTCTTCTCTCACACATAACCAACAGCCTTTTTGCCTTATTGCTTGCTTAGTATCTCAGTTAACTTTAATCCTTATAATTAAACAGGTTCAATGGTTGTAATTAGCAAGGATTAAGCTAAGAAACAAGTTAGTAACTCACGAGTTAGCATTAACCGCCAACTAAGCTAGATTAGGAGGTTTCCTAGTCTTCAAGAAACCTTGCTCCTTAGGCTTAAGCTACTTATATGCTTGCATGCTAGGCTATAGCACTTTGTAACCTTCACTTTTGTAATCGGATTTCATAAATTAAAAGAAAGAAAAGAGAGCTTTGGTCCTTGAAAAGAAAACACTAAACTTGCTTATCTCTAATTGTGGCCGATTAGAGTGGTAATCAAGTATAGTCCTAAACTTGTTTAAGTGGTGATTTTTGTATCTTAATCAAGCTTAGGAGCCCTAACCCTGATCTTGGTGGTGTTTCCTGTATCCAAGATTCAAGTTTAGTTTGATCCTTAACTCATTTTCAGTTTTGGATTCCATTGAGTTCAAGTTGAGTGCTGTGAGTTCTTAGCTTGTTCCTTTGCAATCCTTTGAGTGTGAGTTCAACTCAGTTAGCTTTCCATCACCATGGGTTAGGTAATTGTAATCACAATGCAATAACACATGCAACTAACAAGTATATTGTTGGTCAATATTATGAGGTCGCCTTTTTTATGCCTACTATATAGACAATCATCTTTTTAGTGAAGTAAAGGGATCAAGCATTCCCAAGTTGACCTATTAGGGCATGTTGGTTTCATCAGCAGCACACCATTTAGTGTTTACTGTTACTTGTCACTCCTTATTATTACTAGTTGCTCCTTATCACTCCTTGAAAATGTGAATCGCTTCTTACACAAGCATACCAAACTTGGATAACGGAATCAAAAGAATGCGGCAAACTATTTTTATTTCAACATAGTTTACTTTACCAGAAGTAATAATAAGCTATGTTAACCAAATGTAAAAAAATATTCCCATTTTAGTTCAATTTTTATATCATCAATTGTAAAAGACACATACGTAAAAGTGAATATAAAGCGTGTGATTTCCATAGATATAAATCAAAGTGTTGTATCTTTTGAGTTGAAGTTCTATTAATTCCTTATGAATGGTAAAAATTTTTGGACAAATGTAACACTAATTTCTTATGTACATCAAACAATTGTGATATAAATATGGAATGTAAGAATGGCGACATTATATATTGATAGCGTAAATTGGTAACAGACAAGTCAATATCACAACTCCTATTAGGGGTGAGCAGTTACGGCTAGCCGCTCCTAAAATTGAGAATAGAACCTGAATCGATAAAGCAGGTTCCTTATTTTTTGGAACCAAAGCCACAGGTTCCGGTTCTAAAATCTTGGGAACCAAAATCATAATCACCGATTTCGGTGCTGATTCCCGGTCTTGGCACTAACTATGCACTTTTTCAATTTTTCATATTTTCAACTTATTTATGGTAAAAAATATCAATCATAACACAACAAGATTAATTCATTTCAAGGTCTATAAATATATGAAATATTACTTTATAGCTAACACCTAACAGTTAAAGGTAGAAAATTGCATTCATTAAGATGAGATGCAAGTCTCATTTGTCCAATTATTGATAAGATCAAAAATAATAAATTAAGGTAGCAAATTATAAATTTTAAAGTGAAAGCAAAAATCTAACTATCAATAGAAGAGAAGGTGTTTTTTAGATTTTTTGGGTTGGGCTTTATGGAAGATTGGATTTGGACATTTTATTATATAAAACATTAATATAAGAATCGAGTCCATATCTTAGGCTATGATATTTTTTTTTGTCATAACAAGTTCTTGGTTTCGCGATTCATTTTAGGAACCAGAATTGGAGCTGATGAGACATATTTCTTAATGCTAGGAACCAAACCCAAAACTGTTTGACCGTTTCAAGTCTGGAACCAAACCTGTTTAACCAGTTTCAATCTAATTTCAGTGTACCCATTAGACATGTTCACCCCTAACTCCTATTTTCAGCTTACAACTCCACATAGGTCTTATTACTTGCCGCTCATTGCCACGTCTTATTGCGTATTGCTGCTACTCACCAGTTATTACTCTGTCACACCAGTAAAAGGATCATATCTTGCTAGGCAATGATAAGACATTGCTTAAACAAATGATAATTTTTGATGCATTAAGGCCCTGTTCTTTTCATTGGTAAATCCAAATTTAGCAACCTCAACCCACATCAACCTACTTCAACCCACTTAACAAACTTCAATTAAAAAAATACCAACTTCAACTCTCTTTGACAAACTTCAACCTACTTCAACCCACTTCCTACTATTTTAACCAACTTATACCTATCACACACAAAAAAAATTGAACCCTTTTCAACCAACTTCAAGTCACTTCAACCCAATTCAACCAACTTCAACAAATTTCAATCCACTTCAACAAAAAATATCCACTTCAACCTACTTCAACCCACTTCTACCAATCTCAAGCAACTCTACCCATTTACCAGCTCATATTTCCCAACCAAAAAAAAAAAAAAACAAACAAACCCAGAGAGTAACAATGGGGCTATGTGAAGGCCGCGAGGGACTACAACCAGGTCCTCAAGAGGCCAACACTCTCTACATATAGGTATGCCAGTGAAATGCCGTCAGGTGAAACAGCGACGATGGTAAAGATGTTGCACTGATTTGAAAGGTCTAAAATTCGATAATATAATAAGCGCATCAGTTAAATATTTTTATTTTACCGGTTAGACCTCTAGGCCCCCTGGGGAACCCAAAAGAAAAACCGCATAAAAAAAAACCCACCCAATTTGGACCGACTCCTTCAGAGTCTGACGCTTTTATTCTTTTCTCTCTTGAAAACATAATTGCTAGTTTGCTATGTTAACTTTTCATTTTCGTGTATTTATTTTGGCATTAAAATAGTTTTTTATTTTATTACTAATTGCTTTTATATTTTCATTGAGTGATTCAGAAAATATTGTTTCCTTTTTTATTTATTTGGTTTTAAAATTAAAGAAATGCAAAGTTCGAAATAAGAGATAAATACGATGGGATATAGGGGCTACCGGACATGCATTTTGAATTTGACGAGTGTAACGCAAAATTTTCCGTGCTTACTTATTTCTTGTTAATTTTCACATATGAGTTTTGCAGTAGAAAATGAATCGTTGTCGCTTAATGAATAGCATTACTCATAATTGGAGTCATAATTTGAAGAACTCATGTTATAACCAATCTTTCTGAATTCTTTTTAATTGTTGCCAATCTTTATTTTCTTTAATTAATTCCCACTGTTTACAAAATAATTTCCGAGCTCTTCTCAATTCTTACCATTTTTGTTTTCCATTTTTTGTAATCCAATCCTCACCAAAAAGAATTATGATTCTTCCTTATCCTTCCCAAGTATTAACAATCTTTTCCAATTATTTTCTCTTACCCACATTTATTTACCAATGAAAAAGAGCATGTGCTAGTGATAGCCAAATTTTTATAGACATTTTTATGGATATTTTAGACGTACAAATTTTCATATGCATTTAAACAGGGGCAAAGCTATGGTGGGGTCACGTGAGGTCAACTGACCCCACTTAAAAAAAAAGTTGTTAGTTAAGTTAAAAAATAAATAAGATATATGTGTAATTTGTGATGGACCAATTGCATCAAAAAAAGGTTGTTCTGGTGGTAGAGTGAGCATGGAACTTCGACTGAGGAATTCCTCACACGTTCTAAGTTTGAATCTTCTTGCTGGCGTTTACACCCACAAGCTCTCTCTTTTTTTCTTTTTTTTGGGCCCAAGTTTCGGGCTAAATTCTGCGACACTCTCCCCTTCCCCTCATTCTATTTGCCCCACTGCCCACAGATAGTCATAGAAACGCAAACCTAGCTGCCACCACGCCCAGTCGGCCAGAGGTAGCCGTGCACCATGACAACACCAATGGCGTTCGCCAGTAGCCACCACGAACCCTCCAAGCCGTGCCGCTGCGCCACCAATAGTCCACCACCGATTTGAACTTTTAAGGTACGAACCCTTAAACTCTAGATAGTTCCGATTTTCAATTTTTCATTGTTAAATTTTTGATTGTTTACCCTTTAATTATTTATATAGTTAGATTAGTTTTAATTGTTGAAATAATTTGATGAAATTGACTACAAATCATTTGCCAATTGTAATTGTATGTGTTGTTCACTCCTTTGATTCCCTTCTGATTAGTTATATTATTGAATATCCTTCACTTGCCTAATTAAATCTTTTTTTGTCCAATTAAAAATGTATAGATATTTCAAAAAGTTGGCTACTAAATCGTTTCCTTCAACTTCTGCATCTGAAAATTCTCTTTTGAATCAAGAAACTGGCAAACACAACACTCAAGCACAAACCCCATATTTTGATGCAAACACTAATCCCTCATCTTGTGAGAGAAGCCGAGTTAATCCAAGTACTCTTCAGTCAGATCCAGCTGAAAAAAAAAAGCTAATTTCACATTATCATCCAAATGAGCATGATGAGGTAAGAAAAGCTTATATTCAACAAGGCGTTTGTCAACCCCGAAATCATGCTTTTCCTCAAAGATTGATGTTTGGAAATTATCATCATTTCAATAAGTCTTGGTTTGATATGTATGGCAATTGGTTAGAATATAGCATAAAAGACGATGCAGCTTTTTGCTTGTGTTGTTATTTGTTCAAGAATGAGCATGAAAGTTTAAGTCATTTTGAGGAGACACATTCACTTCTAAAGGATTTAAGAGTTGGAATAAGACAGAAAGATTTAAGATGCATGTGGATGGGTCAAATAGTGTCTATAATTAGTGCGTGAAATGATGTGAAGACTTAATGATGCAAAAACAATCCATACAGACTGCTTTGGATAAACAATCAGAGCAAACTAAGTCTAAGTACTACACTTGCTTGAATGCTTCAGTTGATATTGTGAGATTACTTTTGTTTTTTGGATTACCATTTCGAGGTCATACTGAAAGTGAATTGTTGAGAAGGAAAGGACTTTTTAAGACTTTCTTACAGTTTTATGAGGAAAAGAATGACACTGCAGGAAAGGTTATTTTAAAAAATGCTATAGGCAATCATATAATGACTTCCCCTAACATCCAGAAAGAAATTGCAACTGCTTGTTCAAAAGAAACTGTGAAGGCTATTATTGAAGAACTTGGCAATGGATATTTTTCTATATTAGTTGATGAATCCTGTGATGTATCATGTAAACAACAAATGGCTCTCATTTTAAGGTTTGTTGATAAAAGGGGATTTATCATGGAGCGTTTGGTTGGCCTTGTTCATGTGACCGATACTAGGTCTTTGGCATTAAAGGAATCTATCTATTCATTGTTTCTGGATTGTCATTGAATCCATCTCGAATAAGGGCACAAGGGTGTGATGGGGCTAGTAACATGCGAGATCACATTAATGGGCTTAGAAGCTTGATTATGCAAGATTGTTCATTAGCCCATTATATTCATTGCTTTGCTCATCAACTTCAATTAACTTTGGTCGCAGTTGAAAGAAATCATAATGATATTGGATGGCTTCTTGACTTAGTTGGTGTCATGTTAACCGTGATTGGAGGCTCCTATAGACGTAGAAATGAATTTCGAGAAGAACAAGCAGAAAAGGTTAATGAAGCATTACGTATGGGTGAGCTTCAAACTGGGCGAGGTCTAAATCAAGAACTTAGGCTACCAAAACCTGCAGACACTCATTGGGGCTCTCATTTTAAAACATTTACCAATATCATTATCATGTTTCATCTAATTCTTGATGTGCTTAATGTGATTGGAGATTATGCTTGTTAGGAATTAGAGCAAACTAGTAGCGGAAGCATTTAGATGAATAATAATAATCAAGAGTAAACAACGATAACAAGAACAATAAAGAACACTAAGATTTATGTGGACACCCAAGCGGGAAAAAACCACAGACGTCGACGAGTACAAACAATCCACTATGAAAAGGAGTGATTATAATGCGATCACAATCACAGTAAGTGATTTGATCAAGTAACAAAATTACAATCTCTCTTATAATCTTTCTCTTAACTCTAAGAAAGTGGAAACAGAATACTCTACAGGTATTTTTTTGCTGGTGTGTCTTGAAAGGGGAGGGGCGAGCCCTTTATAAAGGGTTAGGATGAGCGAGAATTCTACAAACCCTAACTGTCATAGCCGTAGGAATTCTACAAAACCCTAACTGCCTTGTTTGGCCGTGGTTGCTTCTTCGTTTGGCCATCGAGGTAAAATTGGGCCATAACCCAACAATCACCACCTTGGACCAATCTGTAACACCAACTCTCGAACACTGCCAAAGCACCCTGAAGGGTGATGCCCTAAACGGCAGAGCCTGAGAGGGCTATCAAATGCTATGAACATTAGCTCAGTCCAAGCAATGCTCGAACTTAGCTATAGGGAGAGGCTTAGTAAGCATATCTGCAGGATTCTCCGAAGTATGAACCTTTCTCACAACAATCTCTCTTGCAGCAACTGCATCTCTGACATAGTGATACTTAACGCTTATATGCTTGGTCTTGAAATGATAGGCATCGTTCTTGGTCAAGTGAATAGCACTCTAACTATCTGAAAACACCACAGTAGTACCTTGCGGGACTCCAA
The DNA here is from genome assembly GCA_029747015.1 of Carnegiea gigantea. NCBI lineage: Eukaryota > Viridiplantae > Streptophyta > Magnoliopsida > Caryophyllales > Cactaceae > Carnegiea > Carnegiea gigantea. The sequence goes on from JAKOGI010001792.1 coordinate 74,917, forward strand.
TCTTAGTAATAAGGCCCCTCAACCAGGTAGCTTCTTTCACACCTTCTGTAGCAGCAACATACTCAGCCTTCATAGTAGAAAGAGCTGTAATATGCTGAAGTGTGTGATGCTTTCCATGAGATAGCAGCTGCACACACAGTGAACATATACCCTAAAATGGACCTCTTCTTATCAAGATCACCAGCATAGTCAGAATCAACAAAGCTTGCAATATCCTATGTAGCAGCTTTATTCCTATTAAGTACCAATTCTCTATCTATTGAACCCTTCATGTACCTAAGGATCCATTTCATAGCCTCCCAATAATCCCTACCAGGGTTATGCATATAACGACTTACCACACTCATAGCATGTGACAAATCAGGCTTAGTACACACCATAGCATACATCAAACTACCAACTGTACTAGAATAAGGAACATGAGACATCTTCTCAATGTCCTCCTCAGATCGTGGACAAGACTCAACAAACAATTTAAAGTGAGATGCAAAAGGTATAGAAACTGCCTTGTAGTTACCTATACTAAATCTGTCAAGTACTTTCTCAAGATATTGACTCTAAGATAAGTATAGTTTACCGACCTTTTGATCCCTCTGAATCTCCATGTCTTGTATCTTCTTTGCAGCACCCAAGTCCTTCATCTCAAACTCCCTACTGAGTTAAGATTTCAACCTGTTGATCAAGGACTTATCCTTAGAAGCTATCAACATGTCATCAACATATAACAGCAAGCAACTAAGAGAACCACTAGAATATTGCTTGAAATACACATAATTATCATACCGACTGCGTGTGTATCCTTGCCCAATCATAAAGGTATGAAGCCTTTTATACCACTATCTAGGAACCTGCTTAAGTTCATACAAGGATTTCTTCAACCGGTATACACATTGCTCCTTCCTGGGAGCAACAAAACCCTCAGGTTGGTTCATGTAAATAATCTCCTCCAACTCCTCATGGAGGAACACAGTCTTTACATCAAGCTACTCTAACTCCATATCGAAAAGGGCAAGAAAAGCAAGAAGCACTCTAATAGGGGTATGGCGAACAACAGAAGAGAATATCTCATTGTAGTCAAGACCTTCCTTTTGGTTGCATCCCCGAACAACCAGGCATGCTTTCCACCTTACTTCTTCAACACCAGGTATGCCTTCCTTTCTTTTATAAATCTATTTGGTAGTTAAGGCTCTCCAGTCTTTAGGTAGCTCACATAGATCCCAAGTTCGATTCTTGTGCAGGCTCTCCATTTCTTCTTGTATAGCTAGGACCCAATTAGATGAACTCAGGTAGGAGATGGCTTCAGTGAAAGTTGAAGGCCCAACACCTTGAGGAATCTCCTCTGCAACTATAAGTGCATAAGCTACAAGTCCCTTACTATTAGTATAGCGAGTGGGCTTCCTGATCTCCCTCCTTGAATGATAACAGGATATGGAATAATCATCCTCCACCTGAGGCTGATTAATATTAGAACTGGGTTCAGTAGCCTGAACCTCCCTGCTGGAATGATCAGCAGCTCCATCTTGAGCTGCAACAGTTGCATCTATCTCCATTGTCCTACTAGCATCCTCTCGATCACCTATACTAGCTGAAGAAATAACAGATTCCTTCCTAGAAGATAACATTGCATTTTCATTAAAGGTTATATCTCTACTCTAACTAACTTTCTTAGAGTTAGGACACGACATTCGATATCCCTTAGACTCAGATGCATAACCAAGGAACGTACATTTAACAACCCTTGGTGATAACTTCCCATCATTTACATGGGAAAACACAGGACATCCAAATACTCTTAGCATAAAATAATCAATAGGATTACCTGACCAAAATTCTTCTGGAATGTGAAAATTAATGAAAGTATGCGGAGATCGATTCACCAGATAACAAGCTGTTAAAACAGCTTCAGCCCAGAAACCTTTGTGATCCCAAAGCCTTACATTAGAAAGCATACAGCGAGCTTTCTCTAGTAGAGTTCAATTGATACGTTCTGCAACTTCGTTCCGTTGGGGCTTACTAACTAACATCTTGTGCCTAGCTATGCCATTGACAATGTAGAACTCAATGAACCCCGACTCACAAAACTCAAGATCATTATCGATCCTGAGCTTCTTGATCTTTCTCCCAGTCTGGTTCTCTACAAGAGCCTTGAACTTCTTGAATGTGGAAAACGTCACATTTTTCTGTCTCAAGAAGTAAACCCAGACCTTTCGTAAGAAATCATCAGCAAATGTTAGCGTATAGCGCTTACCCCCAAATGAAGGAACCCTCAAAGGACCTCACAAATCCGAATGGATGTAATCAAGGATCCCCTGTGTATGGTGTTTAGCTATAGAGAAACCAACCCTCTTCTGTTTCCCAAACGCACAATGATCATAGAACTCCAACTCATCCGTACCTGCGCTACCCAGGCAACCTTCCTTACTCAGAATGGTCATCCCCTTCTCACTGATATGGCCCAATTGCATGTGCCATAACTTCATAGCATCAACATCTGTCGATGTTATAGAAATTGCTGCTGGACCTGTAACTATTGTACCCTGTAGAAGATAGAGACTCCCCTGCCTAAGTCCCTTCATTAGCACCATGGTGCCCCTCATCACCTTCAGGACACCATTCTCAGCTAAGTACCTGCAGCCGTTAGCTTCAGGAGTACCCAAAGATATGAGATTACGAGTCATATCAGGAAGATGACGAACCTTAGACAAGGTCCTCACTACACCATCAAGAGTTTTAATCTGCACTGTACCTATTCCTATAACCATAAACTCGATGTCATTGCCCATAAGCACAATCCCAGTATCAACAGGCTCATAAGTAGCAAATCAGTCCCGATGAGGATACATATGATACGTACAGCTAGAATATAAAATAAATCATCATCTACCCCCTTTACAGAGGTATTGGCAACTAACACATCTCTATCAGACTTAGGCTCAACAACACAATCAGCTATAGCAGTTTCTTGGACTAATTGTTCTCTTATTTCTCTTTCTTATTTTTCAGTTTCCAACAGTTAGCAACAATATGACCCAATTTACCACAGTAATTGTAGGTCTTACCAGCATAAGAATTTCTAGACTTAGAACGGTTCTTTATCCTGTTGTTATTCCCCTTTTCAGTTATTCTACCCTTTACTACTAATCCGTCAGTGGAATCAGTATATATGTCATGATCAAACTTCTCCTTAGATAACAGGTTTGACTTAACATCCTTAAACGATATAGTATCAGAATTACTATATAGCATGATCTCCTTAAAGTGTTTATATGAAGGGGGTAGAGACATAACCAACAAAATAGCCTTATCCTCATCCTCAATTTTAACATCTAAACTTTTAAGATCAACAATAATTGAATTGAAATCATTTAGATGTTTTTGAACAAGAGTACTTTCTGCCTTTCTGAAAGTGTATAACATTTCCTTCAATTGGATCTTGTTGGCAAGACTCTTCATCATGTAGAGTTCCTCCAAAAGAACCCAAAGACCACTGCAGCTGTCATATCAAGTACCTCTCGCAAAACATATGGTGCCAAGCACAACTGTATGGCAGAAAGTGCATTCAGCTCCAGTTCCTCCTATTCGTTATCTGTCAAAGAACCATGCTTCTTCATCTGTTGTTCCGCCCATTGTTCATCTGTCATCGTGTTGGGTTTCATGTGAGGTCCTGAGAGAACCTCCCATAGCCCATGCTGAATGAGAACTGCTCTCATCTGCACCTTCCAAAGATTAAAGCTAATCTTCTCATCAAACTTCTGAATATCAACCTTCATGATTGAAGACATCCTAAACCTAGTGCCTCTGATACCACTTATTAGGAATTAGAGCAAACGAATAGCGAAAGCATTAGGATGAATAATAATAATCAAAATTAAACAACGATAGCAAGAACAATAAAGAACATTAAGATTACAATCACAGCGAGTGATGTGATTAAACGACAAGATTATAATCTTCCTTATAATCTCTCTCTCATAACTCTAAGAAAGTGGAAACAGAATACTCTGTAGGTATTTTGTGCTGGTGTGTCTTGAAAGCGGAGAGGTGAGCCCTTTATAACGGGTAAGGATGAGCGAGAATTCCGCAAACCCTAACTGCTGTAGCCGTAGGAACTCCGCAAAACCCTAATCGCCCTGTTTGGCCGTGGTTGCTTCTTCGTTGGGTCGTTAATGTAAAATTGGGCCATAACCCAACAATGCTAGTCATCCAGAAGATAGGGTCAAAGCCAAAAGTGCTTTAGATGGCATGCAAAAATTTGAGTTTGCTTTCTTGTTGCATTTGATGAAATTGATTTTAGGAATTACAAATGCTCTCAGTCAAGCTTTGCAAAGAAGAGATCAAGACATTGTCAACGCTATGTCAATTGCATGGTTCAGCTAAGCGACAGCTACAAATGACAAGGGATCAAGGATGGGATTCTTTGATTGAAAATGTTTATGCATTTTGTCACAAGTATGATATTGAGACTCCTGTCATGGATGATTTCCATGTTATTTGGGTGCAAAGAGTAAACCGTAGAGTTTCTAAAGTGACAAATGAACATTACTATCTTGTTGAGGTGTTCTACACAATTCTTGATTTGCAGATGCAAGAGCTTAATAGTCGCTTTCCTGAAGCGAGCAGTGAGTTACTTCTCGGTGTAGCCTGTTTGAACCCAGCAGATTCATTCTCCAATTTTGATAAGGAAAAATTAGTTCGAATGGCTCAATTGTATCCAGATGGTTTTTTGATGAGTTGGGCATTGAGGCACTTAGTTGCAAACTTGATACTTTTATCATCAATGTACGTGATGATGAAAGGTTCTCCGACCTAAGAGGAATTGGTGAGCTTTCAAAGAAAATGCTTGAAACAAAGAAGTATCTGAGCTTTCCTCGACTATATCTACTTGTCAAGCTGGCTTTACTTTTTCTAATGTCCACTTCAACTATTGAAAGAGCATTCTTAGTGATGAAGATTATCAAGACCAATTTACGCAACTGAATATCAGATGAGTTTTTAAATGATACTGTTATTACTTATTTTAAGGATAATTTTTTTTAAACAGTATTAAATGATGATATCATGTATCGTGTTCAAAACATGAAGGTCCATCAACGATAATTGCTTGATTATATTAGCTTTGTAATTTCATTTTTATGACTGTTGGACGGGCCTAATGAGATTAGGCCCGACGGCCACTTAAGTCGCCTAGGGCGACAACCCTTGCTACCCCCTAACCTATACAAAGGGGTTTAAGGGGGTTAGCCTTGGTAGACGCTATGATGCGAATATTATATCTCCCATATTCTCCTACTTCTCTCTCATGGCCTAACTACCATCTATCGAGTTCTCGGGTTTAGGACGTGAAACCCTAAAGCGACTCTAGTAGCCGCTTGGTATTGTTATTGGCATGATTGGTATTCTTTATACGCATGGACTATTACCGACAGTATATTTTCCGCATTCAGGTTAGTCCTATTTCTTCCCGCAGTTGTATCAGAGCCTAAACTGTTCAGATTAGTCCCCATTGAAAGATTGATAAATCTGCCGAAACTGATTCGTTAAAAGCATGCTATTTTTATTCGTTTAATTTGCTTAATTTTCGTGATTATGCAAAGTGCTAAAATCAGAAGCATGCTCATGATGCCCATAATGTATTAGAAACTGCAGATTTACTATCATGAACATATTAGAGGCTACTAATCATGAACATGCTCATGTTATTATCAATTTGTCTAGATAGATTTATGCTAATATACTCAGATCAGTTCTTGTTAATATACGTACAAATTACATACAGATCATAGTGATTCTGCTAAAGCATGTCCATGATTAATTCAGGCCAAAGACTGTTCCTTTTCCCTGATTAGTTCAGCCGTGAAATCATGTCTACTAGTTTAATAACCCATGATTCGAATTCATGCTTAAACATGCTACAAGTATGATAGTTGGTTGATAATCGTTATTATGCATCCAGCTCAGGATTCTAAGTGCAATTCTGAACAATCGAATTCATGAATACTTATATGCTGTTGTTTTTGTTAAAAACCCGGATTTGAAAACCAAGAATATATTATATGTTCTGATTCATCGAATGATTAATTCGATCATTCATGAATAAAAACTGAATTTATGGTTTTAACAACCATTTAAACCTAATTTTCATGATCAGTTCATAACTGTCCAGAAAGCATGCTTATTTACAATTGTGCAGTTGTTTTAAGCATGTATCTATGATGATGATTGACTAAATACTCAAACCTTTAATCGAAGTTTAAATCATAAAAGTGTCTGTCGTATGTAATTCTTGGTACATGCGATTGAACATGGAGTAATTTAGTCTTAGACCTACACGTTTGTCAAACCACATACCCAAAACCCTAACCCTACTTCCTCTCTGCCAGAAACTCGACCTCGACTAAAAATTAAAAAAAGGGGGAGAAAACGGAAATAAGTGAGCCGAGCCATACCCATCAGAACCGCCGTGGAGGGGTGGCGCGTGTGAGTCATGCGCTGCCAACGAAGGAGATTTTGGCTTTCTTTCTTCCTTCAACCGCACCCTTGATCGCCGATCTACACAACCATAGAAAAAACCCGCGAAAACCGCAGTCCTTGGAGGCGCGTGTACCCATGCGCCGCCGCCTTAATGGCGCATTGGACGCGTGGGTGGCACCACCAGACTGGGTTTTGGCTGATCTATACAGTGATGGTGTCGATTCTCATCGGGTTGGTGTGGATCGAAGGCTATAAGCACTTTTAGCATCGGTGGGGGCGGCGGCCAAGCATCATTTGGGCGTAATTTAGGGCTTGGGTTGACGGTTGTAGATTCCAGAACCATCATGAAATCAAAGGAGGCAGGGGTGCTAGGTGGAGCTCGGTGCTCCACAATCGTGGCACTGAGACATCGAGAAGCAGAGAGAAGAGAGAGAGGTCAAGAGTTAGCAGGAGAGAGAAAGGGCTCGGCTGGCAGAGAAAGATCGAGAGGGGAGAGAGAGTTAAAGCAAAGCCCTTTAAAACCCCCTTTATTTGGGTTGTATTATCAAATAAAAGAGAAGGGGAGGCCCCGTTTAGTGGCCGTTTTTTTTTTGACCTAAATTTTTGTTTTTTGAACTGTTTTTCTTTTTGGGTCGGTTTGCTTCTTGTCATTTTTCAATGACATGGGTCAGGCTATTTTCGACTGTTTTGGATCGAATTACTTTTCAGTCATTGTTATTTAATTATTATCATTAGTCATGGCATGATTTTTAATTGAATTATAATGATGCTCAAGTTGATAGGGTTTCATGTAGTTAATTCATTCGTTAAATTAAGGTTTCGAAATCCTGAATGCGTGAATTCGTTATAAAATATTAATATGTTTAATGTCATATATAAATCTGTTTTGTATATGTATCAACTTGATATTTTCTTGACTGAATAACTTGTTATTAATCCATTGGGTTAACGTTATATGAATTTGTTTCATATATAAAATTAGTGCATATGACGTAAATTTGTTTTACTCAGTAAATATCTGTGTGATATAAAGATCCCCTTGGTCGGGTAAATGAATATGTTTCATAAGTTACATTATATAAATATGTTTAATATAATATCCCGTCACATGAATATGCTTCATGATTTAATAATTTTATGCAAAACATGAGCAATTATAAATCAGTTAATTGTTCTGTCATTGTTGTAGTTAATAAAATGATTCATTAAGTTTTACATGAACAAGTTTCATGCTATTATTTGGATATATAAGGTATTTAATTATTTTATGAATTTGTTTCATGAAATTTAAGTTTGCAACATTATATGAATACGTTTTATATAATTTGCGAGCTTTATTATGAACTTTTTTCATCCAAATTTTAATATCATATAGATCTGTTCTATGTATGATTAATTACGAATAATATTTGGATATATTTCATGTTACAAAGTATGTTGCGTTCAATTACATGGATACATTTTATGTCAATCACCAATTGCTAGTATTATATAAATGTGTTTTATATATATGAACTACATGGGTTGTAATAAACTTGCTAATTGTTTTAGCACTTTTTCCTTGCCCAAATTAATCAATGTGGATTCGTTTCATATTACCTGCTAATTGTGTAATATAACGGTATTTTATGAATTGGTTTTATGAAATTTAAATTCGTAATATTATAAATGTGTTTTATAATTTACGAGTAACATTTGAAAAAGTTTCATATAATTATATAAATGTGTTTTATATATTGCTATTTGGGGATTTTATGAAATTCTTTTGTAACATGCTATTATTCAAATATGTTGAGCATTATAGATTCATTTTATTATATAAATGTGTTTTATATAATAATTTGAATTTTATGTTTGGTATGTCATTGATAGAGTTCTAAACGACATATTAGTAGTTACAAATAATGAGATAACTTCATGTAAATTTGGTTTACATTAAGTTGGATATCTTTGTGATATATCTGAAATGTTAATTTGCTTAACCATAATGTTCTCCATAAATTATGTTTTATGAAAAATTGTGATAAATAAGTTATAAAAATTTCTAATTCATACTTGTATGAGATGATTATGAGCTTAGCGAAATTTTCGATCATACGACATAGATAATAGAGTTTTTGCTAATTTATTTATTTGAAAATACGTCTAATGTCCACTTTAAAGAATATATATCTTTTAGATATGGCAATAAGGTTGGTAATTTATTTATCAATAAAAGAACTTGATAGCACTGATTATGATACATAATGTCAGGGGATTCAGTTTCTTCTGAATGAACGTGAAATGTTAGGACACTCATTAGGTTCTAGGTCTTATAGGATGACAAAAATGGTACTGTTAGTGAACAGTATCTAGAAAACTTAAAAAAAAAAATACTAAAAGTTGTTCGAGAATAGATCGATCAAGATATTATACTTTGTCGTATTGCATCAATGTCGATCTAGTGGGGGGAATTAAAAGGCATCCCACTGTTGAGTACGCGTGGGATTAACTTAGCATCAGGTTCATCCGGATCCATTCCCTCAAAAGGTTCTGGACCTAAGATTGGTATTGCGAAAGGAAAAAAGGCTAAGGAAATAAAGAGAAGCATATAGCACGTGTGAGTGCTATGATTGTGGAAATTAGGAATCTTATGCTTAGGATTGTCCTAAGTCGATTAAGGTACTTCCTTCCACAGCCACTCCTGGATAATGTGTGCGCTCCCAAGTATTTATTGTTAACTGGGATTCTTAGTGGATCGCAGATACGGGAGCAACTAAGCGCATAGTTCAGGAACGAGTTAATCCTTGTGAACTTTCACCACAACATAGTGGGTTCACAAATTGTCATTTTGGGTAACGACAATAGAAAAGATGTCCTTGAATTAAGGACAAATCATTCGAGGCTCCTTGAAGGGAATACGTTGTCTTTTCCTGATGCTCTCTATGCACCTGAGGTGTGATGTTTCCTTATATCTTCTGTCCCTAAGGTTAGTTTTCTTTAATTTTTGTCTAAATGTCTTAGACATCATATGGCATGGTGATTTGTTTGGCCATATCACATTAAAAGGTGTTTTCAATGGACGAAATAGAACATCTTCCATCCTTGTCTCATTTTTGAATCTATTTTAGATGTGCTGATTTTGACCATAAGGATCAAGATAGAGTTCACTAGCTAAAGATGGCCTTTTAAGACCAACTCACTAGGCTTAAGGTGCAAAATGTGAGTTATGCCGAGCTAGTAAAGCAATAGGAAATCTTTTTTATAAGATTTCGAGTCCATCAAATCCCTTAGCATTCGTTCACTTTAGACATCTGCAGATCCATGAATATGAAAGCGTATCATGGAGCTACATATATTCATGATATAGGTATATATACCTACTATTCCACAGTTATTAAGTACTCGATGTGCTCATATACTTTATAGCGGTAGTAGGACTCAATTGGTACGAAATATTAAAACTCTTCGAATCAATTGAGATCATGAATATTTTCTTCGTGAAACAACATCCCGCAATGTTTATTTTTTTAAAGATGAGTTTCTTAGCATTTGGTGCAATTAAAAAGGGCCTAAATTTGTATACGTTACAATAAGACCTTCAACCACCTCTCGGTAAGGGGGAGGATTTGAGTTCTCACTAAGTCACCGAGGATGGTACGCATTCCTTACTTGGTAAGAATGGTGAAGGTTTGTCTGTCAAGGAGAATGAGATTCATCCTCAATCTCCAATTGTTGAGGAGAGTTATTCCTGAACATGCAGTTAATCCTCATGTTCAGGATCCCATCTCCAATAGATAGTGGGAATAATCTTCTCTTCTTAATCAGGGTTCCATACCTCTTAGAGAAAGGGGGGAAAACTCCTGGTCTCATACCTCTTAGAGAAAGGGGGGAATTTCTTGCCTAGGCAAACAAATAATGAAGGTCCCAGGATCCCAAGGATTAAGCGTGGAAGAATTCCTCGACCTTTTTTTCAAATTGGAAAAAAAATATTCTTATGTACTCAATTGGGAGATTAGGGATCTACCTTTTATCAAGAGGCGATTGGCTCACTAAATCACAAAAAGTAACTGGATGTCATAAGGGATAAGATGGACTCACTGATAAGATTTGAGAACTCGTTGAAACTCCACTCCGATGTAAGTCTTCAAGATAAGACATCGGATGGATAGTTCAATTGATAAGTTCAGGTCCGAATACTCCTAGCCTTACTTTCCCATTCGGAGTTTGAGTTGTTCGAAATGGAGTAAAGGTTGCTTTTCTCAATGGTGATCTTGAGAAAGAGATTTATATGGACTAACCCATTGATTTTGTATCAAAGGGATAAGAGGACAATTTGTGTCATCTTAAAAGGTCCATATGTGATCTTAAGCAATCTTTCAATTCTTGGTACTCTAGATTTCATAAAGTCATTTTGGCTTAAATAGTTTCAGAAGACCATTGTATATGTCGAAAGATCAACATAGGGATTACGTGCCTCATGTTAATGATATACTGTTGACTAGGAACAACTTGGAGATGATTAAAACTACTAAAAGGTAGTCATTCCATGTCTTTGAGATAAAGGACATGGGTGAAACTAGGTATGTCCTAAGAGTGAAAATAATCCAAAGCCGTTCCAAGAAGCATGCATCAAAGTGTCTTAGAACAATTTTGGGTTTATAATTCCTAACTCATAGATACTCCAGTTGAGAAGGGTTCAACTTGAGTCTTGTCCAATGCTCTAAAACAGATGATAAAATAAAGATAATGAACAATGTCCTTAACCCTAGTATCATAGTAAGCTTAATGAAAGTCATGTTATGTACATGGCCTGATATTACTTTGCGGATAATTTGATAAGTCGTTATCAAAGCAACCCAAGACTTCCTGATTGATAAGTCTTCAGGAGAATCAAATGCTACCTTCGTGGTATTGATAACTCAGCATTTTACTATCAAGGAGCAGGCCTCAAATTGAAAGAATGCTCAAATTTTGATTAGGGTGGTAACTCGGATGAGTCTAAGTTAAACTCAGAACATGTCTTCACCCTGAGTGGGAGAGCCATGTCATGGTATAGCAAAGAAGCACAGTTGCACAACAATGTCAACTATGGAAGTAGATTGTGTATCTTGTACCATAGAGACAAAAAACATTGCCATTGGGTATATATATATATATATATATATATATATATATATATATATATATATATATATAGACTAACAAGGTGATTATATTCCCTTAACTAAACCCATTCCTAGTGATGTGTCCAAAACTCATTGGTTGAATCTTGGATTTCATACGGTTTGGTATCTAGACATGTTCTGTTACGTGATGGACATGTTTCTTTTGTGGGCAAGATGCTCATTATTGTACGTTAAGCATATTGAAATGTCACATGCTTCTGATTGGCCTAGTCACACAGGCAATAACCCTGACGCTTGAGTAGCAGGTAGGATGAGACTGAATCATATTAGCACTAGGTGTGCAATATTGATTACTCACACTGGAAGTGTGTGAGTGGAATGAATATAGTCGCCTTAAAAACTAAGATAAGGCTCGAGGGAGTCGAGTATGAAATAAGTTTCCATATTGAAGCCTTAAAAGCCGAATCTTAAGTGCTAAGACCAACATTCAGTATGTTGATCCAGTGGCTCAGGTTAGATTTTTAGGTGAAAATCTAGACTGACGATTCGCATGGTATAAAGAGTGACGAACTCAGCTAAGTGAGAGCTATGCCGTGACACATATCTCATACTGTGTGTGCTTATAAGACGACCCATATGTGGGGTGACAATTGAATTCCCTATCACTTGTCACTGTGTGACCCTATGGACGATAACCCTTTGACTTGAAGCTATGATATTAAGTCGAAACTTAATGATGCTAGTTTAATGTGATTCTCAAGAACCACGATGTATACAGTTCAGCGAGAACACGTTAGGAAAACAATTAAGCTAAGATGAGATTTCATAAGTGTTTAAGGAAAAATCTATCCACCATCATCATATCAGCCCGGGCGATTATGTTGAGAACATAATCATATGATATATCAGGTATAAGGGATTAGAGATGCCACTGGTGATGTCTTGGGATATTTTTGGGGTATCGTATTTCGTGAAAGTGTTATGTTAGTTGGATGGTAACTTAATATAACGTTACTTGTTATTTTTGGTCGCACGTCCTATTCCTGGTATGAAGCGTGAGGAGTTGTAATACATGGAGAATACGTGTTTTACGGCCTAAGTGGCCGAGTGGAAGCTGTTGGACATGCCTAAAGAGATTAGGCCCGATGGCCACTTAAGTCGCCTAGGCCGACAACCCTTGCTACCCCCTAACCTATATAAAGGGGTTTAAGGGGGTTAGCCTTGGTAGACACTATGACGCGAATATTATATCTCCTATATTTTCCTAGTTCTGTCTCATGGCCGAACTATCATCTATCGAGTTCTCGGGTTTAGGACGTGAAACCCTAAAGCGACTCTAGTAGCCGCTTGGTATTGTTATTGACGTGATTGATATTCTTTATACGCGTGAACTATTACCGACAGTATATTTTCCGCATCCAGGTTAGTCCTGTTTCTTCCCGCAATGACTATTGTTAAATTTCAAATTTCAAATCAATGTGTATTTAAGTCCTGATCCTGCTTAAATTAATTTCTGGATTCGCCACTGCAGTTAAATATGCATGACATCGCCCGTGAATAGGAATGCGGTAAAATTTGCATGGAGTAACACCACGCACTGCCGTATTGTAAGAAAGCAAGACTAATTAACAGCACAGATTGGAGGAAGTAAGCTTCGCCGTGTAAACAATCGATCACTGTCATGCAGCATGTAAGCCGTTGAATCAAAGGAGGAATACGTCACCATATGTTTCAGGGCAAACTTATTATTTATTTTTGATGTACAGCGTAGGGGTTATCAGATAAACTCGGAGGAATAGACTTACTGTGACACGAAAAAGCAAAAAGAATAAGTAAACCAGATGTGATCTACCCTTGGAGGCAAGAAAAAAGGGGAGAGACACAAGTGTCCTACCAGATGTCGGCTAAAGAACTGACACCGAAGCACGACACACTGACACGTAGAAAACGATGGAGGCCCGTGGCTGCTTTCTACAGCCTCGATAACTGCAACGCCATAACCCCTCTCTTTCGCCAGAGCTACAGCTGGTGACTTTTTACGTATTATTGAAGTGCCTTTAAAGCTGCAATTATATTCTGAGCTGTTTGGATATCTTTTCACTTTATTGCTTCAATTTAAGTGCCTGGGTTATGTGGCTAAGTAGCGGCTAGTTCTATCGGTGCGAGTGGTCACGTATTGTGCAGATTCGAAGGAACGAGAAGTTAAACCGAGAGGAGAGAGAAAGAGAGAGGTAGTGCTAGTAATGGCGACTGTGGGGAGGAACATAGCAGGGCCGTTGTTGTTCTTGAACTTGATAATGTATATTGTTGTGGTTGGCTTCGCTAGTTGGTGCTTGAACAAGTATATCAACTTCTCCACTCGTCACCCTGGTCAGTTCAATCCTGTTTCTTGGTTGGCTCCTTAGTTTCTTTTGTGAATTATTTAGCCAGCTCTGTTAGGGTATCGCGTAGCTAGTGCTACTTTTGCGGAGAATGATTTGTTGAATCTTAGTGTAGTTGGGAGTTAAATTCCATTATTCACAGCAATTCAATATATATATAATAAAACGTAGAATCAATCTTGGGCTTGAGCCTTGAACCATCTAACTAGGTCTGTAGGTCTGTTGTTAAGCGTCCGTAAACATTACAACATGGTTTTCTTTTAGAGCCTGGCTAGCACATTATATATCCAAGGTTTGGATGTTCACTCTCCTTACAAGTTACACAAGCATAATTCTCTTTTAGAGCATGGCACACATTATTTATAGTCTCGAGCTTTGGAGGTCTAATGTCGAGCCTCCCTGCAAGTTACAACATGGTTTTCTTTTAGAGCATGGCACTTAGTGTATATTATAGATGTTTGGTTGCCCATAACTGAGGTAATGGTGGTGCAGAGAATATTCTTGAAAGAGATTGTTCCTTAAATTGTTCTTTTGAAACTAATTAGTTTACCTTATCCTAATTTTGTATGGTTCTTTTTTGAACATTTTGGTAAACATAAGCTTTCACGCCTGTAGAACGACTTTGCTTTGTGTAAATGTGGCATGTTTGATTTAGGTTGGTGGAAGCTTTGTGTAAATGTGGCATGTTTGATTTAGGTTGGTGGAAAACAAGGAAAACAGTAATTATTTTGCTGCTAAGCTAAAGCAAATGCAAATGGGTGATAATATATATCTTATAACAAGACATCTTTTAAGGGTCTTGTCTTGGTCAAAGGGGACTTGTTAAATGTTCTAATTAATGTCATCAATTTCTCAACTATTAGAATCAATCATGAATGATAAATCTCTAATATTTGTTAACTATTCCACTTTAATATTTGTTGGCGATGCCAATAGAATATTAAATGACATCCTAATTCGATCAATCTATAGAAGTATATCATAGGTGTAATTTTTCAATTGTAAAAAAAGAATAAAAAGATGATTTTTTTCCCAATTTGTAAGTGGTAACACTATGTGCTATTTAATAATTATTTTTAAAAGTTTAGAAAAAGAATAAAAAGACGATTTTTCACAATTTGTAAGTTGTACACTATGTATTATTTAATAATTATTTTTATTATTTAATAATAATTTTTTTAAAGTTTAATTATTACACTATAATATGACTTTTAAGAAGTGTACAATATATTTATCACTTTGCAATAAAATTCGGGTTCCGTACTGTAATTATTCATTGGCGCTACAAACATGTAGGATTGGGTGGAAATGGAGCAACGCCTTTCTTCCTAATACTAGCGATTTTGTCCGGGGTGATTGGGGTGATCTCGAAGTTAGCGGGAGCAAGCCACATCAGGGTATGGAGGAATGACAGTCTGGCCGCAGCTGGATCTTCATCTCTCGTTGCCTGGGCCCTCACTGCCCTTGCCATGGGGTAAAAATTTTTTCCGTCGCACTACTGCTTTATTTTTTTTTTTTTTTTGTGTCTTTTGTTCCCTTTTTGGGTTAAATCAACACTTACGAAACTTATCTCACTACTACATGTGTCTTATGTAATGAATAGGTCGATTTTGGGTTAGTAGATGTTCTTGAAATTCACGCTAAATATGTTAAATTGTGTCAACGTTTGCTCGAAATAGGTTTGGTTCATGACTAGTTTGTGTTACACTTATTAATTTGAGGGCAGATCTGGATTGTGTTATCATGTGGGCTAGGCATCTCAAACTCTACTCATACATAGGAAGACAACTAGAACTACTTTCTACTGCATCTAGTAGCTCAGCGCTAACGCATGGGAGAGTCAATGTGTAAGTTGCAGCTATTGGTTTTGTTGGTATGATTTGGCTTGGTGGTTATGTTTGGGGGCTTAGATGTTCTGCATTTACCCTTGCTTTGTTAGGCATTCATGGCCGCAACAAAATTTTTGGACATTTTGGTATGTCAATGTTGGGCTAAGAATCCCAGAGCAGTACCCGTGGTCTCAATTTTCTCTCTTGGGCACAGGTGGTATGGCTCTGGGAGGCTTTGGGCTACTGTGCAAAGAACGGGACGCAACATCAATGTGGTTGTCATATAATAAAAATACTGTCGTTTTTTGGACTGACGACATTAATAGTGTTGAGAATTAACAAATACAAAATGTTTGATTGTGTAGCTTGGCATGCAAGGAGATCAACATAGGAGGATGGAGAGGGTGGAGACTGAGGGTGCTTGAAGCGTTCATAATCATCCTCACATTAACGGAACTGCTCTACGTGGTAGCCCTCCACGCTGGGTTGTTCAGCAGCCGATATGGACCGGGTTATAGAGAGCATGAGTATGGGATGGGAGGTGGTACAGCTGAGGACCCTGCAGTCAAGGGAACTACTACTAGAGTTTGATAGGGTTTGGCTGGGCTCTGGGCTCTGGGCTTTGGGCTTGAGGTCGTTTCTCTTTGTTTGTATTTCGCCTCTTAAATGTCAAAATAATGATGATATATACCTTGTATGTTTCTGTGGTTGGATGATGCTTCTGCTTGTCCTATCTCCCAACTGCAGTGTATAAGACTTCCTTTGGGTATATTTGGTTGGTTTGTTTGTTTTGTTTTGTTTTGTTGTGAAGCCAAGGACTTACATTAGCAACAGAAGCGTTGGATGGATCTCTTTATTCTGTGATTGTCAACGAATTGTTGAATTTGATTGACGGTGGCTTTTAGAGTTATTGTATAACATCACATCCTAAACCCAATCCTCGAGCGAATGTAGGTAGGGTTAATGTGAGAGAGAGAGCGGAGAGAGGAAGGCGAGATTAACGCACTTTCTGCAATTCATTAATTCCACAATCATCTCTTTTAAATCAACTGCAAAATTTGTAAATTACAGGAGACTAATAGGAATTATTAATATATAATTAGTCATCCGTTTAATGTGGGTTATTAATATGACTTTTATATCGGTCAACAGTTTGCCCTTGGTCACATAAACTATAAGATACATCCCTTTTTTCCAATTAATCTCTTCATATCTCATACTCGGAATGAGATGTGTGATCAGAAAGTAACCAATAGTATTATATTAAGTCACCATCTAACTAACATAATACTTTTATAAAATACGATATCCCAAATCATCCTCAAGGTCACCAGTGACATGCAGTATCTTGTCATATGATATAGTATACAATTATGTACGGAATATAATCGGTCGGGCGGATATAGTGGTGATGGATCAATTTTTTCTTAAACACTCACAAAATTTAATCTCAGCTTAACTGCTTTTCTTACGTGTTCTTGTTGAACTGTATACATCATCATCCTTAAGAAACATTAAGCTAGCATTATCAAGCTTCGATTTCACATCATATCATTGGAGTCATTGTCCATAGGGTCACATAGTGACGAAATAGGAAAGTTAATTGTCACTCTAAGTATGGATCATCTTATAATCACACATAGTGTGAAATGTGTGTCATGTCATAGCTTCCACTCAACCGAGTAAGTCACTCGTTATGTCATGTGAATTGTCAATTTAGATTTTCACCAAAAAATTTGACTTGAGCCACTAGTTCAACACACTAAATGTTAATTTTGACGCTCATGATTCGACTTTTAAAGGCTTCAGTATGAAAACTCCTTTTAAATTCGACTCCATCGAGTCTCATCCTAGAACTCACTAAGGTGACTACATTTGTTTTATTCATACATTTCTAGTATGAGTAATTGATATTGAACACCTAGTGCCAATATAATTAGTCTCTTTCTACTCGCCACTGAAGCATTAAGGCGATTGCCTGTGTGGCTAGGCCAATTAGAAGTTCGTACATTTCAATATGTCTAATACGCAAAAATAAATCATGCGCATTTTGCTCATTTACATAAGAAACATGTCCACCACGTAACAAGACACATCTAAGTACTAAATCTTATGAATTCCTAGGCTCAACAAATGAGCTTTGAACGCATCACTAGGAATGGGTTTGGCTAAGCGAATATAATCACCTTGTTAGGGTATATATACCTAATGATAATGCTTTTCGTCTCTATGGTAGCACGATACACAATCTGCCTCCTTAGTTGACACTGCTATGTAAGTTTGCTTCTTATTGCAGTATGATATGGCTCTCCCACCAGGGTGAAGACATGTCCTGACGTTTACCTAGACTTGTCTGGGTCACCACTCTAATCGATATTTGAGTATCCTCCCAAATTGAGGTCTCAATTTTGATAGCAAAAGACTACGCTAGCAGTACAACAAAGGTAGCATTTGACTCTCTTAATGGCTTGCCAATCAGCAAGTCCTTGGTTACTTTGATAAAGACTTACCAAACCAACCGTAAACCAAATGTTAGGTTGTATACATAACATGGGCTACATTAAGCATTCTATGACGCTAGTGTAAGGAACATTGTTCATTGTCTCTATTTCATCATCTATTTTAGGGCATTGATCAAGATTAAAGGTTAGACCCTTTTCAACTGGAGTATCTACAGGTTTGGAATTATAAATCCAAAATCGTTCCACGATCTTTTGATATATGCTTCTTGGGACGGTTTCGAATTATTTCCACTCCTAGGATATACGTAGCTTCACCCACGTCCTTTATCTCAAAGACATAGGACAACTATTTTTTAGTAGCTTCAATCAACACCAAGTTGTTCCCAACCAGCAATCTGTCATGAACATACATGGTAAGAAACAAAATCCCCTTGTTGATCCTTTGACACACACAATGGTCTTCTAGAATCATAGATAACCCAAACTAAATTACGGCTTAATAGAATCCAAAGTTTCAAGATCTGGAACATTGCTTAAGAATATATAGACCTTTTATGACAACGCACTTTATCCTCTTGTTCCTTTGATATAAAACCAAAGTGTTGGTATATATAGATCTCTTTCTTAAGGTTACCATTGAGGAAAGGAGTCTTTACGACTATTTGAAACAACTATAAGTCCAAATAAACAACTAGAGCTAGGAGTAGACGAATAGAGAAAAATCTCATCACAGGAGAAAATGTCTCTTTGTAATCTATATCGTCAATTTAGGTAAAGCCTTTCTCCACTAAATGGGTCTTGAACTTTATTGATCGAAGCATCTGCCCGATATTTTATCTTTAAAAACCACTTGTTTTTGATGGGCTTACATCGGGGTGGAGAACCAATGAGTTCTCAAACCTTGTTTCTTTTCATTGAGTCCATCTTATCCCTCATGACATTTATCCACTTTTTTTGATTTGTTGAATCAATCACCTCTTAATAGGAGGTTGGTTCCTTAACTTCTATGAGAGTGCATATGAATATTTCCTCTTTGATTTAGAATATTGTCGAGGAATTCTTCACGCTCATTCCTCTAGAGCCTAGGACCTTTATTATTTGTTTGTCTAAGTAAGAAATCTCTCCTCCTTTCTCTAAGAGGTATGAGATCCTGAGCATGTGGAGAATCACTCCCACCATCCATTGGATGTGTGCGATCCTGAATGCATAGACTCACCGCATGTTCAGGAGCAGGAGATTAAGGATAAACCTCATTCTCAGGTTGACTATCCTCATCATTTGGAGATTGAGAAACGAATCTCATTCTCCTTAATAGGCAAACCTTGACCATCCCTACTAAATAAGAAAGATGTACCATCCTCGGTGGCTTAATAACCAAATCCTCTTTCTCATCGAGAGATGGTTGAAGACCTTGTTGTAACTCATACAATTTGAGGTCCTTTCAAAATTTTACCAAAAGTTTGGGAACTCATCCTCAAGAAAATTAACATTGCAATAATTCATTAGAATAAAGAGATATTCATAATCTTGATGATGTGCTTTCACATTCATAGCCTCACATATGTCTAAAGTGAATGGACTTTAAGGGACTTGATGCACTCGAATCCTTACTAAAAGACTTCATAGTCATTTTACTAGCTAGACATGACTTACATCTAGAAGCTTAAGCCTAGTGAGTTGGTCTTAGAATACAATCTTTAGGTAGTTTGTTAACTCTATCTTGCCCGCATAGTGAAGTCAAGCATGCCTAAAAACAGTGTCAAAAATGAGGAAAAGATGGAAGATGTTTTATTTCATCTAAAACATCAAAAACACCCTTCAATGGCCATTGTCATTGTATACGATATCTAAGACGTCTAGACAAAAATTAAAGAGAAAACTAATCTCTGAAAAAGAAACAAGGGAACATCGCACCCCAGGTGGGCAGAGAGCATTATGGAGAAGCAATATAGTCATTTCACAAAGTTTCAAATGATATGTCCTTATTCAAGGACATCTTCTTCACCGTCGTCACTTGAAACAACAGTTTTATGAACCCACCAGGTAGCGATGAAAATTCACAAAACCAGTTCAGTCCTGGACTATGTGCTTGATCAGTCCCATGTCTACAATCTACCATGGATCATAGTTGGGAACTGATGCTTGGGGGGCACAAATACTGTTCATGAGCAACTGTGAAAAAAGGTACCTTAATTAGTTTAGGAAAACCCTAAGCATAGAGTCCCTTATTTTCACAGTTATAGTGCTTCACACATGATATATTCGACTCTTTATTTTCCTTTGCCTTTTCCTTTTAGCAATACCACCCTTAGGTGCGGAACTTCAATGGGAAATGAGTCTAATTGAACCTGATGGTGAGTTAATCCCACATGTACTCCATAGTGGGATAGCCTTGAATTTCCCCACTAGATCATCATTGATGCAATACAACACAGTATAGCATGTTGATCGATCCATTCTCGAACTATTTTTGGCATTTCTTGTGGTTTTCTCAAGACTACTTACTACCAGTACCATTTTTCCATTATAAGAGACCTAGAGGTCATCAAGTGTTCTAACACTTCACACTTGTGCGGAAGAGACTAAATCTTCTGACATTATGTATCATAGCTAGTGATGTCTGTCTCTTCATCGGCAAACAAATCACCAATTATATTTTAATTGTTATATCTAGAAGTATATATTTTAAAAATTGACATTAGGCATATTTTCAAATAATTAAATTATCAAAAATTTCATCATTAATGTTGTATGATTGAAAATTTCTCTAAGCTCATAATCATCTCATACAAACACAAATTAGAAGTTTTATAATTTAATTTTCTCATTTTTCCATTAAACAAAAATTTATGGAGAGCATTATTTTTAAACTAATTAACACAATTAGGAATATCACAAAGATATTCATCCTAATCATGTAAAACAAATTTATATGAGGTTATGTTATATAAAATAAATTTATATAATTATAAACATGTCATTCAAGACTCTATTTAATGACATATCAATTAAAAAACTCGTACAATTATAGAAAACATATTTGTATAATAAAATGAAATGATATTATGAAACATATTCAAATTGTAACAAGCTACAAAAGGAGTTTACAAAAGCCCAAATAGCATTATATAAAACACACTTACATAATTATCATTAACATGAAATATATTCAAATGTCACTCATAAATTATAAAATGCATTCATAATTTCACGAATTTAAATTTCATAAAATGAATTCAAAAAATTAATTTGGTTAGGGGAAAAATGCTAAAATGATTTAGCGAATTCACAACATCTCATGAAAGTTTATATATATATATATATATATATATATATATATATATATATATATATATATATATATATATATATATATATATATATATATATATATATATATATATATATATATATATATATATATATATATAAAATGTCACTCATTGATAATTGACATGAAACATATTCATGTAACTAAACATTATAACATATTTGTACAATGTATTTATAACATCTGCAAATAATTTATAAAACAATTTATATAATTACCAACACATTTGTAAAATAGAATCATGATGGATTGTTTAATTTCATAATTAGTATAAAACACATTCGTGCAATTTAATGAATTATTCGAAACATATTCAAGTATTACTTGTAAATTATTAATAAAATGCATTTATACAGCATTGCAAATTTAGATTCTGTGAAACAAATTCACACAATAATTACATAATAATGGCATAAAACTTATTCAAATAGTATTTTACATTGTAAATTACATGAAACAAATTCATATAATATCAATATAAAACAAAACATTATGTGCAATATAACATAATATAGAGCTTATTCATGTAATAGCATGAAATAAATAAAAATTTCAAACACAATATTGTATAAAACTTATTTATATAATATCACTTGTAATATGAAACAAATTCATATAAGTTATAATCCAATTGAATATTTATAAATCATTTAACATGACGTTTTATAATGTCACGTTGTTTCATACAAAACGAATTTATATGACAAATGAATGTGTAATAATGAGCATTTTTTCCACATTAAACATATTAATGTTTTTAATGTAAATTGAAACTAATTCAAAATTTTTAATTCAACTAAACAACTAATTAGATGCTTCATAACATATGAACTTACACACAATCATAATTCAAGATGCCATGTTTGAATACTGAAAAAAAAAACTTTAAACCACTGATGATATATGCACCCGAGAGCACCCCCACCAACTTTTAATAACGCAGAAGACCCTCATTTCACATTTTCTCTTCATATAATCTTTCAAGACTCTCTTTCTCTTTAATTGAATGCCTCAGTATCTCTTCCTTTCCCTGAAATCTCTCAATCCCTCACCGAGGAATTGGTATCTTAATTAGAAGCTCAACCAAGGCCTCCCTATCTCGCCCCTCTGTCATGTCATTTTCTATGCTCTGGGCAGCGATGGCCCCCATCAGCAGAGAGCTAGGTCCAGATACCTCTGCAAAAGCCACCCCCACCATACCCAAATGATAATACCAGCTGACCATTGCCCTCTTTCACCCATTTATGTATGCCCAGCCGCCATCCAAAGTCACACCGTCATCACCACGATGTAGATCTACCATAACCAACTCCATAGGTGCGACCCATGCCACCAATGCACCATTAAGCGGTGGCGCATGAACCCACACTTGCTAGAACTGATGGTTTTTAGCGGTGTTTCTTACAAGTTCTACATAGATCAGTGGGAATGGAGGGAGGAAAAGGAAGAAGGAAGCAAAATATGGCCTTCATGGTTGTGCAAGACATAAACACACCACCCCCTCACGGCTGTTTTTGATGAGTGAGTAAACCGATTTTCTTCTTTTTCTACCTCTTTCAAAATTTCTCTTTTTTTATGTTATTATTGCTATTTGGGGGGGTTTGTCCTGCTTAGGCCACTAAGGCCTGGTCGAGACCAACGCCGATGTAGCTATAGAGTTGATAGCGGGTCTATGTCAGTCTCTGAGGTGACGTTCTACCCTTTTCTAAAATGCATATATATACATAATTTGGCTTAAAGGGGAGGTTAGATCTGCGGATTGGTGGGCCGCAAAGGCCTCGCCATCGCCACTGCCACCTTAGCCATAAAGGCGAGGGCAGGTTTTGGTGTGTGGGTTGCACACCTGGCGTTGAGTCAAGACTAGTTCATAGATGTGTATTTGGGATTTAGGGTTTTATTAGTCAAGATTATGTGGTTCTTGGCATATGGGTTTTGATCGCATAACAACCCAGCATGTCATTGAATTAAGCATGCTAACTTCTGCACAAATTAGCATAATAGCAAAGTGGAACATGCTTTTAGGAATACTTTCCAACATAATTTGCAAAATTAAATGAATAATTGCATAATTTCAAAAATTGAACAATTCGTCTCATGGGCAAATCTCGAATGAATCTATTAGGGCCAAACCGAACAACTTCGGCTCTCATACGACTATTAGAAAGTTAAGGACTTACCTTAGTACAGAAGCGTTGGATCTCATTACTTAGTTATTGCTCACGAATTGTTGAATTGGATTGACAATGGCTTCTAGAATCACCATTTAACGTCACACCCGAAACTCAATGCCTAAGTGATGTTAGGATTAATGTGAGAGAGAGTGGAGAGGGGCGGGGGGAGATTAACGAATTTTGCGTCATTTGCTAAACCCAATAAGCAGCTCCTTTTAATCAGTACCGAGATTTGTAACTAACAAGAGATTAATACGAATGATTAATGCACAATTAGTGTCCCACTTTATGTGGGTTATCAATGTGACCGTTACACTTGGTCAACAGTTTTCTTTTAGATTTTTCTATTTTTTGAAATCTCAATCGAGATTTCCATCATGGGATGGGATCCAGATGTGTGGTTAAAGTATGATAGTCAATAGTAGTACTTGATAGCAGAGACAGGGTTGAATGCAGGTAACTCAAACAACTAACGATTGAAAATTGTTGACAATGGTGACCATCTTCATTAATCTGTCACTTTTAGGGTGAAGGAAGATAGGGAGAAAAAGGAGAGAGATTTCCATTGGGGTAAAAAATGAGCTTTCAGTGAGCTAGTTTGCTCAGCTTAACCCTTTCCTTATTTATGCACAAGTCAATCTTTGATCATCTATCTCAGAATTGGTTATAGATATTTTTAGCTTTCACTAATAGAATTCCACCTTAGCTGTCTCACAACTAATTGCCTAACCATCAACAGTACCCCTCAAGTTGGAGGTTGAAAGTGATGTGGAATCCCCAACTTGGTAAGAAGTCTTTGATGTTGTTCTAAGGGTACAATCTTAGGAAACAAATCTGTTAGCTGTGACTTTGAAGGAACATAGCTTGCCTGAATAATTCTAGACATGATTTGATCATCCACAAAATGATACTCCACCATTATATATTTAGTTCAAAAGTCACAGAACTTGTCTGAATAATTCCATACTTGATTTGATCACACACAAAATGGCAATCTACCTTTATATGTTTAGTTCTCTCATGGTAAACTGGAGTAGTTGCTATATAAAGGGTTGCCTAATTATAACATTTAAGATCGCCTGGCTTCAGATTTGCAACACCCAAGCCCTTGAAAGAGTTACAAAAACAGTGTTACCTCACAGTATGTGATAGCTATAGCTCGATACTTAACTTCAGCACTTGGTCTGGCTACCACTTGTTGCTTCTTAATCTTACATGAAATTGGTGTTTGTTTAAATAAAACACAGTACCCTGTAGTTAATTTCCTTGTGGTTGGGCAACTTGCCCAGTCCGAGTCACAAAATGCAGTGAGTTGTGAAGTTGAATTGTTTGCAAGCAAAATGCCCTATCCTGGTGCTAACTTTGGGTATCTTACCTCATTAGGTGCAACCTTTATGTGCTCTATGGTTGGTGCTTGAATAAATGACTCAATAGCTAAATAGTGTAGTTGATATCTGGTCTGGTTATTTTGAGGAAAATGAGTTTCCCTATTAGCCTTCTGTACTTGTCACCCTGAGTAATCGGTGTAGTTGACTGTGGGGTTTACTTGACATGGGTATCCAAGGGTAATCTCAATGGCCTTGAAAACATCATGTCATATTTCTTGATCAAAACCAATATGTACTTCTGCTGAGATGTAAAAATACTTTGTCCTGTTATGGTAATCTCTAAATCTAGGAAGTATTTCAATTCCCCTAGATCCTTTATATGAAATTGAGAGCTTAGGTGCTATTTTAGCGTCAATATTTCCTTATCATCATTACTAATAATTACTATATCATCTATATACACTAGAACTGCTGTAAAAGTGAGAGCTGACTGCTTGATAATAGAGAATAGTTAGCTTTAAATTGCTCACAACCAAATTAGAGCAATGCTATGGGAAGTTTGGCAAACCACTATCTTGGAGCCTGCTTCAGTCCATAGAGAGATTTCATCAAGTCACACACTTGACTAATCTCCCTGACTGAAACAGGCTTAGAGATAGGAGAACCCTTATTGCCCCGAGAGAAAGTTGCATATAGACATCTTCATAATGGTCGCTATGTCAGAAGGCATTGAAGACATTTATTTTGCATGTTTGTGAGGCTTTTATAGCTACAATAGCTAAGAGAGCTCTCATTATGGTTATTTTGGCCATAACAACAAATGTTTCATTAAAATTAATGTCATGTTCTTGCCTACAACCAAGGATAACTAACCGATCTTTATACTTGTCTATAATACTATTAGCATTATACTTTGTTTTATAGAGCTATTTATAGCCTATAGCTTTTCTCCTTGTAGGAAGTTCAGTAAGAACCTAAGTATTGTTATCTTCTAGAGCCTGCAGCTCTTGATTTGTTGTTACACGCCATTTTTTCATTTTTCACATCCTCTTAAAGGTTCTTAGGATTAGATGATTGAGTGAGGGTAGAGAAAAAGCATGAAATTTAGGTTTAATTGTGGCTGAGGTAACCATATTCACCAAAACTGGAGAGGAAGCTTGAACAGCTGGGTGAGCATACTTACTCAGCCACTTTAGTGGCTTAGATAGTCTTATTCATCTTGTTGGTTATGGAAGGGAGGGAAAAAGAGGCTGAGTTTTAGGGGTTAGGAGAAGTGGTGGCATGGCTGAAGAAGAGACATTTGGTGTAGAAGGAGTATAAGTGTCAAGTGTACTAACATCATGAAATAGATAACCTTCAAGTTAAGAAGAAGTGATAGTGAAGGCAACTAGAGGAAGAGGTTGCACGATTATGAAGTGCTATGACGATTAAAAGGGAAAATATATTCCATAAATTTAACATCTCTTGAAACAAAGGTCTGATCTGAGAGAAGATTCAATAGTTTATAACCCTTTTAGGAATTGGGATACCCTAAAAAAGCACATGGGCCCCCTTTTGGCATAAGTTTATCCTTTACTTTATATAGATTAATAGAAAACATCTGGCATCCAAATACCCTTACATGTTTATATTCAGGGGTTTTGTTCAGCTACACTTCATATGGAGTTTTATTGGGTAACACTGGTGTAGTTAGCCTATTAATCAGATGCATAATAGTTAAAACACTATCACCCTAAAACCATAAGGGATTGCCTACATGAAACCTCAAGGATCTAGAAATTGTAAGGATATGTTCGTGCTTATAATACCATTTTGTTGAGGTGTGTCTACATAGCTTATATGATGCACTATTCTATGAATAGCAAAAATCTCTTGACAAGGACCAGAATCAAATTTAAAAGCATTGTCAAATCTAATAGTTTTGTTCACAGCACCAAATTGAGTTTTGGCATAGCATTGAAATTTCAGCAAAACATCAAACACTTGACGTAAATGTGCAAGGGAAAAGAGGACCCAAGGCAACTTCACACCAAAGGGGCTGAAATTTGAAGGAAGCAAACGAGCTGAAGTGGCACGGGCGTGCTGATAGGCACGGTCACACCGTGCCAAAGTTCTGCCCATGGAAACTAGGAAAGCCTAGTTTTAGCCGGTTTAGGTGTTCTTGAGTTTGGATTGTGTTTCTAGTCTTTGGTGGGCTTGAACTCATGAGAAAGGTTGGGAATGATGGTAGAAAGAGTGGATTAATGGAAGGGATTGAAGAACACTCAAGTATTAGGGATTGGAAATGAAGAACACAATGGGTGAAGGAGATTAACTTGATGATTCAAGCTAATCAAATGGATTCAGATAAAACTAAACTCTAGGATTAAATACAGAAACACCACTAATCTTTGAGTTTAGGGCCCTTAAGCTTGATTAAGATACAGAATCACCACTTAATCAAGGTTAAGACTCACTTGGACACCACTTAGTTTGGCCTAAACTAAGATAAGCAAGCAAGAGTTTGGAGTGAAAGCCTCAAATGCTTTCTATGATTTTCATTCAACCAAAAATCTGAAGTGTTTGCTTTTTCCATTCATGTGTTTTACATAGGCAGCAAAATAACCAAGCTAAGCAAGCTCTCACACAAGCACTTCTAGCTTTCCTTCCTAGGTAGGAAAGGTATTAGGCTTAATTACACCCGGTTAAGCTAACCGGTTTGATAATCTCCCTTAAGACTAAACAAAGTGCATTAAGCTAACTAGGAAAGCAAGACAAATGATTAATACGACTTGATTATCTTGTACTTAGGCCTAAACAGCTTGGAAACTCAGCAAAAGCCATGTGCACAGCCGAAAAGTGAACCTCCCTTTGCGGCTGTCCAATGAGAAGCAAGCTAGCACCTTCCTTGTCTACCAATGAGATTCAAGAGACAAGCCTTCTTGCAGCTCTTCCCTCATTGGTTGTTTTCTTCCCTAGGTTGCCTTGGACGTGTGCCAGCATGGGGGGGTGTGCCACTCATCCATCTAGAGAAGAGGAAACCCTTGTTATGAAGTAAACAGCCGGGTATCCTTGAACCGGGTTCAGGCAGAAAAAGACCGACTGAAATGCTTGGTTTTCCCTTAGCAAAAGTGACCAAGATTTGGATTTTAAGCCATGGGACAAGGCCTTAGGGTGTGTATTAACCTTTCAAAGAAAGAAATTAAGGTTAAAACAACTTTAAACATAGTATCTAAACTAAAACTTCTAACCGTGCAAAATTAGACCCGTTTGACAGTCATAGAAAGAATGCCTTGAATCCTTATCCTCTTGAAGGCATGAAGTGAAACCAATGCTTGAACCTGAAAGCTAACTTCATGAGGATATCAAAAATGCAAAAATATTAGACTTAAGCCACAATGTAGCTTAAGAAATGAGGTGCACAAAACTGGGCTTATGCTGGCCAGTTATCTCGTTTGTGCTAGTTTCAACTTCTTGCCAAAGGTAAGCCATCTTCTTGGTTAGGGACCTTGTTCTTGGGCAACTTGGACTTGTTACATCTTGATCAAGGTCTTGGCTAGCTAGGACTCCATCATCCTCCCCTTGTTGAAAAGATTTGACCCTCAAATCTGGTGGGGAAGTATCCGGATAAAATGGGCTCAAATCAGCTACGTTAAAGGTGGCTGAAACCTCAAAATCACCAGGGAGATCAATCTTATAAGCATTGTCGTTGATTCTCTCTAAGACTTCAAATGGACCTTCAGCTCGTGCCATGAGTTTGTTTTTCCTCTTAGAAGGAAAACGTTCCTTTCTCAAATGGATCCATACTAAGTCTCCTGGTTGAAAGACAATCTTTCTCTTATGCTTGTTGGTGTGTGCTTCATAGGCTGCATTAGTCTTCTCAATTCGTGTCTTCACCAACTCATGGAGCTTTTGAATCTCTTTAACTCTTTGTGTTGCATCAAAATGGGGCTTTTGATCTTGGGGCCGTGGGGTGAGATCATTTGGACTCAATGGGTCAATCCCGTACACCACCTTAAATGGTGAAAGACCAGTAGCTTCGCTAGGCGCCCTATTGTATGCAAACTCAGCATGGGATAAGAGTAAATCCCAGGCTTTAGCATTAGGCTTAATCAAAGCCCTTAGGAGAGTACCTAGGGTTCAATTAGTGACCTCAGTTTGACCATCAGTCTGGGGATGACAGGTGGTACTGAACAGTAACTTGGTACCAAGCTTCTTCCAAAGAGTAATCCAAAAATGACTAAGGAATTTTGTATCCCTATCCGCAATAATGGACTTAGGAATACCATGCAACCTTGTTACCTCTTTAAAATAGAGCTCGGCAATGTGTGTAGCATCATTAGTTTTGCAGCAAGGAATGAAATGTGCCATCTTCGAAAATCTGTCTACTACCACGAAGATTGAATCCTTCCCCCTTTGAGTCTTAGGTAGACCTAAAATAAAGTCCATACTTACGTCCACCCAAGGTAGAGCTGGTACGAGCAATGGCGTATATAGGCCGTGAGGTAAGGTACGGCTCTTGGCTGCTTGGCATGTTCCGCACCTCCTAAGGATGTCTTGAACATCCTTCTCCATCCCTGGCCAGTAGTAATGTTCCCTTAACATGGTTAAGGTCTTTGACTCTCCAAAGTGACCCGCCAAGGAACCTCCATGAACTTCCCTGATTACAAGCTCACGAGTGCTACACTTTAGAATGCACAAACGCACTCCCTTGAATAAGTAACCTTCTTGGATTAGGAAATCTCCCTTGGGATGTTTCAAACATGCAGCATAGAGATTCCTAAGGTCTTCGTCTTCAGCATATAAACTTTTGAGATGCTCAAAACCAAGAATAAGAGCATCCAACTGGAACATAAGGAGATGTCTCCTTGATAATGCATCCGCACCTTGATTCAACTTTCCCGACTTGTGCTTAATAGTGAAGTGGAATGACTGTAGGAATTCAACCCACTTAGCATGGCGTGAGTTAAGTTTATGCTGGCCTTGAATGTACTTCAAAGCCTCATGATCTGAATGAAGTATAAACTCACTAGCCACTAAGTAATGACTCCAATGCTCTAGGCACCGAATGATAGCATAGAATTCCTTGTCATATGTGGAGTATTTTCTTCTTGAGTCACATAGTTTTTCACTGAAGAAGGCCAATGGCTTGCCTTCTTGAGTTAAAACTCCACCAATTCCTACTCCTAATGCATCACATTCAACCTCAAAAACCTTCTTAAAGCACGGCAATGTAAGAACAGGTGCTTGAGTAAGTTTCTTTTTGATTTCTTCAAAGGCAATTTGTGCCTTAGGATTCCATTGGAACAATGAACCCTTTAGCACTTTGGTCATAGGGGATATGATGGTGCTGAAGTTTCGAATAAATCTTCTGTAAAACGAAGCCAAGCCATGAAAACTTCTGACATCATGTATACTTTGTGGTTGAGGCCAAGTGCGAATAGCCTCTATCTTTCCTTCATCAACCTTAATGCCTTCACTAGAAACAATGTAACCTAAGAATGTAACCTCATGGGTAAAGAAGGTACACTTCTTAAGATTACCATATAACTGCTCACGCTCAAGGACATGCATGATCTGATTGAGATGATTTTGATGTGCTTGCTCGTCCTTGGAATAGATAAGAATGTCATCGAAGTAAACCACCACGAACTTGCCAATATAGGGTTTGAATACTTGATTCACTAACCTCATGAATGTACTAGGAGCGTTGGAAAGACCGAATGGCATAACTAGCCACTCATATAAGCCTCCTTTAGTCTTGAATGCAGTCTTCCATTCACCTTCCCTTATTCTGATCTGGTAGTAACCACTTCAAAGATCAATTTTTGAGAAGACTTTAGAGCCATGTAACTCTTCCAGCATGTCTTCAAGCCTAGGTATGGGATACCTATACTTGATGGTGATCTCGTTTATGGCTCTGCTGTCCACACACATTCGTTGGCTGCCATCCTTCTTGGGAACCAACAAGGCAGGTACGGCACAGGGGCTTAAGGACTCACGCACAAGTCCCTTTAAAATCAACTCCTCTACTTGCCGTTGAATCTCCATGGTTTCCTTTGGGTTCATTCTGTAAGCTGGCTTGTTTGGAAGAACTGATCCAGGAATGAGATCAATATGGTGTTGGATATCCCGTTTAGGGGGTAAACCCGAGGGTATCTCTTCTGGAAACAAGTGACAGAATGTTTGGACGAGTGATTTGGCAAATGGATGGGTTGGTAATGGGGATTCTGGTTCATCTTGTATGGTTAGGATCCACTCCTTAAAAGCCTTGAATTCATGATTCGAAGCCTTCAAAAGAGTTTCACTAAAAGTGAGTAAACAACCAGAATGTTCATGGCCTTTTGTGGGTTTGTTTTTGAGGAGTTCGGATGGTGATAATAGCTTTAGGGTGATTTTCTTTCCTCCCTTAGACAAGGAGCATGTATTCAAGAATCCATCATGGGTTACCCTTTGGTCATACATCCAAGGCCTTCCCAACAATACATGGCATGCATCCATAGGTATAACATCACACCAAAGTTAGTCTTGATAGTTCTTACCAATGGATAATGAAATGAGGCACCGTGAATTGACTTGAAGCCCTTTACTTTGATTCAGCCATTGTATGTTGTAGGGATGGGGATGGGCCGTAGCTTATAAGCCTAGCTTTTCAATCATGGTAAGGGATACCACGTTTGCATAGCTCCCACCATCAATAATCAATGAACATACCTTGCCTTGAACCGTGCACCTAGTATGAAATATGTTTTCTCTTTGTTCATCCTTGGTGCTCTTTTGGCTGTTCAAGACTCTCCTCAAAACTAACATCTCTCCTTCATCAGCTTCCTCCTCAACCTCTTCTTGACTTTCTTCATGTTCTTCTTCAGTTTCACCTTCTATTTCACCTTCCTTTTCTTGATCATCCACGGCTCTCCATTCGGCCAAGGTGATTACCTTGCGGTTTGGGCACTCCGAAGCAATGTGGCCTAGTCCTTGGCACTTGAAACATCTTTTAGTGCTCATAGGATTGGGGTTTGGTCGAATTGGGGTTGCTGGGGCCTTTTGTGGCGCTTGGGTTCTTTGTGGATTGAAAGGAAAGGGATTTTGTGGCTTAGAAACTGGTTGGGAACTCCCCTTGTTAAAAGGTTGGTTCCGGATTGGAGGCTTTTGATGTGGAGGCTTAAAAGTTTGCTTAGCTTTCTTTTGTTGCTCAACTTTGTGAGCAAGCACGCAAACCTCATCAAAGGTGGTATAAGCTTGCAATTCAACAACATTAGAGTACCTAGGATCAAGTCCTCCCAAGTACCTTACAATCGTTTGCTCTTTCGGTTCTTGCAAATCACATTTAATCACAAGCTTTTCAAACTCTCTAGTGTACTCTTCAACACTAAGATTGCCTTGGCTCAGATTATGAAGTTGTGAATAACAATCTTGAACATACGTGGGGGGTAGGAATCTAGCCTTCATCTTGGTTTTCATCTTTTCCCAAGTTCTGATTTTAGTCTTACGTTCCCTAACTCTCTTAGCACACAAGTTGGTCCACCATAAAGAAGCATACTTACGTAGTCTTAATGCCACCAACTTGACTTTCTTTTCTTCTGGAACGTCCTTGTATTCGAATACCCTCTCCACTGTGTGCAACCAGTCCAAGAAGTCTTCTAGATCAAGCTTGCCTTCATATTCTGGAATCTCAACTCTAAAATCATTAGAGTTACCTTGTCCTCTTTGCTCTTGCCGTGGTCTCCTGAATGGCTCTTCATCACTTGAGGATTCAAGGTTGTGACTGAACATGTGCTCTCGGCCTTGTGAAGCAGAATGGGATGGTTCTTCATTGGGCTTTTGCTTTTGCTTGAGAAAAGTACCCAACTGCTTGCGTAGGCACTCGTTCTGTGCCTTGAGTTCTTGATTAGAAGAAGTAACCTCATGATTATTCTTCAAAATGGCATCAAGCTTCTCTTCTATGCTCATACTAGTACTCATGTTTGTGTTTGTTCAAAGGAAAACCCAAAGATGACTAGTGTTTGAGAGATGGAAAAGAAGGAAGTTTGGATGCGTGGATTCAATACCAGTCCAAGATGAAACCCAGCTCTGATACCAAATATGATGTAAAGGTGCAAGGGAAAAGAGGACCCAAGGCAACTTTACACCAAAGGGGCTGAAATTTGAAGGAAGCAAACGAGCTGAAGTGGCATGGGCGTGCTGATAGGCACGGTCACACCGTGCCAAAGTTCTGCCCACGGAAACTAGGAAAGCCTAGTTTTAGTCGGTTTAGGTGTTCTTGAGTTTGGATTGTGTTTCTAGTCTTTTGGTGGGCTTGAACTCATGAGAAAGGTTGGGAATGATGGTAGAAAGAGTGGATTAATGAAAGGGAATGAAGAACACTCAAGTATTAGGGATTGGAAGTGAAGAACACAATGGGTGAAGGAGATTAACTTGATAATTCAAGCTAATCAAATGGATTCAGATAAAACTAAACTCTAGGATTAGATACAGAAACACCACTAATCTTTGAGTTTAGGGCCCTTAAGCTTGATTAAGATATAGAATCACCACTTAATCAAGGTTAAGACTCACTTGGACACCACTTAGTTTGGCCTAAACTAAGACAAGCAACCAAGAGTTTGGAGTGAAAGCCTCAAATGCTCTCTATGGTTTTTCATTCAACCAAAATCTGAAGTGTTTGCTTTCTCCATTCGTGTGTTTTACATAGGCAGCAAAATAACCAAGCTAAGCAAGCTCTCACACAAGCACTTCTAGCTTTCCTTCCAAGGTAGGAAAGGTATTAGGCTTAATTACACCCGGTTAAGCTAACCGGTTTGATAATCTCCCTTAAGACTAAACAAAGTGCATTAAGCTAACTAGGAAAGCAAGACAAATGATTAATACAACTTGATTATCTTGTACTTAGGCCTAAATAGCTTGGAAACTCAGCAAAAGCCATGTGCACAGCCGAACAGTGAACCTCCCTTTGCGGCTGTCCAATGAGAAGCAAGCTAGCACCTTCCTTGTCTACCAATGAGATTCAAGAGACAAGCCTTCTTGCAGCCCTTCCCTCATTGGTTGTTTTCTTCCCTAGGCTGCCTTGGACGTGTGCCAGCATTGGGGGTTGTGCCACTCATCCATCTAGAGAAGAGGAAACCCTTGTGATGAAGTAAACAGCCGGGTATCCTTGAACCGGGTTCAGGCAGAAAAAGACAGACTGAAATGCTTGGCTTTCCCTTAGCAAAAGTGACCAAGATTTGGATTTTAAGCCATGGGACAAGGCCTTAGGGTGTGTATTAACCTTTCAAAGAAAGAAATTAAGGTTAAAACAACTTTAATCATAGTATCTAAACTAAAACTTCTAACCGTGCAAAATTGGACCCGTTTGACAGTCATGGAAAGAATGCCCTGAATCGTTATCCTCTTGAAGGCATGAAGTGAAACCAATGCTTGAACTTGAAAGCTAACTTCATGAGGATATCAAAAATGCAAAAATATTAGACTTAAGCCACAATGTAGCTTAAGAAATGAGGTGCACAAAACCGGGCTTATGCTGGCCGGTTATCCCGTTTGTGCTAGTTTCAACTTCTTGCCAAAGGTGAGCCATCTTCTTGGTTTGGGACCTTGTTCTTGGGTGACTTGGACTTGTTACATCTTGATCAAGGTCTTGGCTAGCTAGGACTCCATCAACACCTCTGACTTGCACTGAAGTAAATAAACCCATGTAGCTTTACTATAGTCATCCACAATAGTAAGAAAGTATTTATACTTCTTCTATGTAACCACTCTATATGGTGCCTAGATATCTATATGTATCTTTTTGAAAGGATAAGCAGTCTTGATGTTACTTACAGGAAATGGCAAAGTAGACATTTTGGCCATTGGACAAGCAACACAAATATCATGTATATGGAAATCTATATGCCAGTAACATGCTTCAACTTAGAAATAGGTGCATGACATGCCCTGTGATGCTATAAATTGTAGCCAGCTATTGGACATGAAAATGTATTAGTGTCACGAGAGGATACTTGAACACCATTGGACAACCTTTTAGCTAGGAGTACCTTGTATGGATATTGGCTAATTTGAATAAGAAGAAAACTCTGTGCCCAAATCCTTGGCTATAGCATTGACCAGGTTGTGGAGACCATTCCTTTGTGTACTAATACCCTTAAGTGTCCTAGTGACACAGTCTAGAATCAAGCAAGAGGCAACTAAAAAGTAACAAAGCAATTATTGTCATGGGCGAACTTGAATGAAGTTACACAGAGTACACTTTTAAGCATAAGTTCATTTGCAAAGGTTACTTAGCTAACATGAGAATGGAAGTGTTGTGATTAGGCAAATTAGTTACCATCTTAGCCTCTGCAACCTGAGGTTCAGTCAATATTCTGCTTATTGGTGTCATGTGATTAGCTGCACTAGGGCCCTAATCCACCTTTCAAATTTAGAAGATGCACAGGAGCAAAACATATTACTAGCAAAGCTATTGTCCAGCTCATCTTTAAATTCTGACGGTGGACAGCTTGTGTTTGGTAATGATTTCAGTAGTTGTCGTATTTGCTATTGAGTCAAAGTAACTATCTTCAATCGAGAATAACCTGCCTGTGTAGCTACTTTCCAATCCATCTGATCTCTCGCTTTATAATTCTTGCTTGAGTTACTTTAGTACTAAATCAGCAACATGGATAGCTCAGGCACCTTTAGTACTAAATCAACAACATAGATAGCACACGATAAGTCAATAAATGATTACTCAGATTGATCCTTCAAGTGGATCTGGCAAATAGACACCATGCCAAAAATTAAAATTTTCTTATGGCAAATATGCCGCAAAGTAGTCCCTGTCTGAGAAACTTTACTCAAACGTGGACTGAATATTGATGCAGGTTGCCCAACCTGCCTGGGTGATATTGAATCAATTGACCATTTATTTAGTGAATGTCAGATAGGTAAAAAGGTCTGAGAACTAGCAGATCAACATAATGGTTCCCAATACAGTTCTCGCCTAGTGGCTACCAGCAACTAGTTGAAGCGTTACAAAGGTAAGATCCTACCGTAATCCAAAGCTGCTCCAAAAATTATCCTTTCTTATTTGGAGCATTTGGAAAGAGAGAAATGCAGTAGTCTTCAAAAACAAGTTTTTTAATCCTCTACGATGCCTTATCAAAGCAAAGGAGGCATATGCCGTATGGAGAATCCAATCTTGTATATCGGATGATTATTCACCGAGGGGATTCTCTTCTACCCCTCCCAAACCCTTCCACCCCTCCCAAACCCTTCCACCTTGTAAGGTAGAACCCCCCACCTCTAGGATTCGTCAAAATCATTTTTAACGGATCGCTCCTCAACTCATCAGCAGCAGGAGGTTACGTACTATGCGACTGGATGGGCAAACTACTTAAAGCAAGAGCTGCTAATTATAGGTCTGCTTTAATCATGGTAGCTGAAGCAAGAGCACTGAAGGATGGAGTTAGTGTGGCCACACAAGCAGGCTACAAGAGTCTTTTGATTGAAGGAAACAATACTATAGTAATCCAAGCACTAACAGGCAAAATCCAAGTTCCTTGGAAGATCACCATAATTAGCGAAGATATTCATATATGGTTAAATTAGGACACCCATTTACAAGTCAAACACATCTATCGAGAGGCAAATATGATGGCTGACGGGGTTTCTAAATTTGGTCACTCTATCACGAATTCATTTTTTTTCAGATGTCTGCTTCTCCCTAGTGTTTGGTGCTATTCTGGCAGCGGATGTAGTTGGACATACTCTTGTGAGAAGAGGCGCTTAACATGGGCTATACTTCATCTTTACCATTGTAAAAAAAAAAGAAAAGAAAATTCGATCTCAGCTACCTCACAACTAATCGTCTAATTATCAACAAAAACTATAAGCATGAAAACAATAAACACCAAAACATAACCATGTCTCCTGAGGATATTGGATCTAAATAATGTGAATAAGTGAATCTACGAATGGAAGAACTATTAACAAGCATTTACATGATAATTTAGAAAGCGGCAACCTATAAGAAATTAGAGAAAGTATTGTAATCCATAAGAAATTAGAGAAAAAGGGAACAGAGATGAAGCAGATTATCAAAAATATGGAAGAATCAATTGAGAGCAACATCCAATTGATTAATAAAAATTCTAACTTAAATCTAAATCATTTGAATTTAATTTTATGAGAGTAACTAATTTATTAGACAAAAAATATCTCAAAGTAAAATTAGATTAAGCAAAGATGGATAATTATAGTGTCCACAATAGGGATGGCAAAGGGTAGGCTGGGAACGGGGGGCATACTCCCTATCCCCGTCCCCGCTAGGATCCCCGCCCCTCATCCCTATCCTGTTCCCCATTGTGAGAAAAAAATTCTCCCCTGTTGCCATCCCTAGTGGGGATCTAATCCCTGACGGGGCCCCAACAGGGATTTTTCTTCGCCATTTTTTCTTCTCCCTTGTGATAGCTATGTTAAAAGTCTTAAATGAATGTCCAATTTGTCATCCCTAAACTTAATCTAGGTAATACAATAAGTTTTTGTAGGTTCCATGCAACATAAGTCTAACTAACTTCATTAAAGTTTACGATCTAGACTAAATTAAAGTTTAATAAGTTCATAAAACATAAGTCTGACAATGCATAAATTACACAAAACAAGTCCATACAATTTAGGGTTTCTTCAACTTGGTTTACTAATATAACTTTAGTATTATGCTCACAAATAAAGGACTCATATATAATTTTAAATTAATATACGAGGACGTTAACGGGAATTTTTCCCCAATCAAGGATGGGGAAATGAGGATGGGGACGGGAATATTTCCCTAAGTGGGGAAGCGAGAATGGGGACGGGGTAAATTTTTGCCCCATTCGCATCCCTATCTCCGCTAGGGGATCTATTTATACCCCCATCCCTGTCCCCATCCCCATTGGGGACAGGGATTTATCCCCAATGCAGGGCAGGGCTCGAAATCCATGCCTCATTGCCATCCCTAGTCCACAACCTCTATTTATTTTGATAATTAAACGCCGGGAGGGGGGCATAGCCTCTATTTATTTATTAAGTGAAAGAAGCTTTCTCCTATATTTATATTACTACTAAAAAGCCTATCTTTCCTAATTTTATTATGTAAAAGAAGCTTTCTTCGATTCTCATTATTACTAGAAAATTGAAAGAGTGATGATATATGTCTTACTATAAAATACTGTTAAATATTTTATCTTATTTTAAATTAATATATTTTATAATTGAAAAGGATCTATTTCTCAATGATTACACTTAATTAAAAATAGTTAAGTTTAAATATGTCTTGGATATGCCGATGAAGTATCAAATGGCACGGTAATCGGAACAATCCTATCTGCAATTGCACATAGTGCACGGATGTTAGAAATATGGTAAATTGTGAATAAACAGACGATTTTACATAATTTATAAGTTATAATATACTTTCATTATTTTGTCACATTATTTTTTTCAATTTGAAAATATTGTCATATAATTTTGAGGTCAAAACACGACATTGAAGAAGTATTTTACACCAAGGTGTTCATTTGTAAATTGAAATTGACAAAAATAAAAGGGTGTGCTTGGGAACAAAAATTGATCAGCAGCTAGATTCTTTTTTCAAAGGTTGATAAACAAACATGGAGGAGTTGCACTTGGAGGAGTTGGGCATGGTGCATATAATTGGACAGAGCCACAGAGGTAAGCATGAAGATCAAGATAGGTCACAGAGACATGGGTCCATTTCTTTGTGGTTCCTCACATGGCTGGCTTGCATATTTTTATCTTTTGTCTTCTTCCCTTTCACTTTAGAGTGCATATTTCTCACACCTATCAGTGTTATAAAGTGAAGCCTACTAGGTTCAAGTGGACTATCTCAAAAATCATCAGAACAAACCTTTCCCTTATTTGACATTGACCTTTCATTCTGGAAAAAGAAAATTGAAAGATCTTGAGGAATAAGTTTACACAATTAAAGTATAAAATTATGTGGTTAGGAATGTACAAAATTGGACTTAATGAGTGGTAACATGATTAATCTCGTACCTCATCAAACATTTCGCTGGTGACTTGAGGAAAATTTCATCCCTACTTTGAAGTGCTCTATTGGATCCAAATATCTAAAGGAAAATTGTTTAAATTATACTTGTAAAAAGTTACATGTTGTTGACTTTAAGAGTTGTATAATGATTTCTAATAGAGGAATATGGGCACATAATATGTAAACCAAGATTATTTTGCTGTAAAACCCTAATTGTTATTCAATATTATATACAGACCCAGGCTCCCTAGTTACGTCTGACTCATCTATTATTCAGACCACTCTCTCATGGTATCAGAGCAGTAAAATCCTAGGGTTAAAAAAAAATCAAACTGAATGGGCTTCTTCCTCCCGTCATCTTCACGCACAAACCTTAGCCCACCACAGGTAGCTATGACGTCGCCACCCTCGATACCGCCGTTGTCTTGCTTCGAACTTGAGACATCATCCGTCTCCTCCGCAGCCACAACACCCTCAAGACCATACTGCAAGCAGCAAACAAATCCACCACTGGTACCCCACAGCCTCAATCCCTTCGATGACCCCTCTGCTTCCGATCTTTCATGGCAGCAACCTAACCTCACTTTATTTCTTGCCGGCTTCTCTGCAGTAGCCATCGCCACCTCTCCCACCCTACCCAGCATGCTCGCTACCTCGCCACCTGTTTTCTCGATTTCATTCCCTCTCTCCATGCCCGATGTCGGGTCATGCAATTGCCACAGCCCATCTGCTCTGAATCAGATTTTATCTCAGCTTCAATATCTTCAACTTGCTGGACCACCTTCTTCCTTAGACCCCCTTCCCGCTGTTGTTCCTTTGCATCCTTCTCTTCCTACCAACATTAATATTACTAGCCTTGTCACTGTCCCTCTCACGTCCATTGATGATTATTTAAATTGGTGCACTCAATTTACAACTTTTCTTATCTCTTATAATCTCTTGGGGATGATTGATGGTTCGTCTCCACCACCGTCTCATACCATTATTGATGCTAGTAGACGACAAATGATTAATCCATTATGCACTGAAAGGCAATGGCCGAGAAATTTAATGCGCTTGTGCACAATAACACATGACAACTTGTTCCATTTCGTGATAACATGAATTTATTCAGCCGTAAGTGGGTTTATCGCATTAAGTACAATCCGGATAGGTATATTGAGTGCAGAAAGGCGCGTTTGGTTGTTAGAGGTTTTAGTCATCTTGTTGGATTAGACTATATCGACACTTTTAGTCCTGTTGTAAAGCCCACTGCAATTCATATTGTTCTCTCCATTGCTATCACCTATGGTTGGGTCATTCGACAACTTGATGTTAAAAATGCCTTTTTACATGGTAATTTACATGAGGAAGTCTACATGACCCAACCTCAAGGTTTTGTTCACCCTGACTTTCCTACCCATGTTTGTAAGCTGAACAAGTCGTTTTATGGGCTTAAACAGGCTCCTCGCGCCTAGTTTCACAAATTCAGCAGTTTCCCCCTCTCCTTGGGCTTCACCTGCAGTCGTATTAATTCATCTGTGTTTATTCTGCAAACTTCTATTGCCATCCTCATTCTGCTTTTATATATGGATGATATCATTTTCACTGGCAACTCTCCCTCTTCTTTACACCACATAATATACCTCCTCTCTATCTAGTTTCCTATGAAGGACTGGGACCTTCATTACTTCCTAGGGGTACAGGTTGTTCGGACTCCTGACATGCTTTTCTTATCCCAGTCCAAATACATTCATGGCCTTTTCACAAAATTTAACCTTAAACATCATAAATCCATTTGCACACCACTTCCTTCACGGACAATGTTATCACTAACTGACGGGGATTTACTATTGGATCCAACCACGTATAGAAGTATGGTTAGGGTATTACAGCATGTGACAATAACTAGACCTGATATATCTTATGCAATGAATCTTGTCTCCTAGTTTATGCATGCCTCCCGTACTAGTCATCTATCTATGATGCAGAGTATTTTTCATTATTTGCAGGGTATAGCTGATCATGGTCTCACTCTTCGCAAAGCAAAGACTCTTTCAGCAATGCTTGCTTATTCTGATGCTGATTGGGCTAGTTGTCTAGATAGTTCTCACTCCACAATAGGTTAAGCTATATTCCTAGGTCCTAACTTGATCTTATGGCCCTCCAAGAAACAACCTGCTGTGCCCAAATCTTCTACTGAGGCCAAATATTAGGCAGTTGCTTACACTGTCACCGAAACTTTGTGGATTTGCTATATCCTTGGTGAATTGGGGATATCCCTCCGTCATCCTATCAAGGTTCTTTATGACAATATTTCTGCAACTTACATTATTGCAAATCCCGTTCTTCACAAGCATAGTAAGCATATCAAAGTGGATTATCACTTTATGAGGGAACGGGTGGCCTATGGTGATCTTATTGTTACTTATGTCCCACTCAACTTCAACTTGCAAACATTTTCACTAAAGCGTTTCCTATAAATCATCTTTTATTTCTTAAGTTCAATCTGTCTGTGGATCCCTCCATACAGATTGAGGGGGCATAATAGAGGAATATGGGCACATAATATGTAACCCAAGATTATTTTGTTATAAACCCTAATTGTTATTCAATATATATACAGACCCAGGCTCCCTAGTTACGTGTGAGCCATCTATTATTCAAACCACTCTCTCAATTTTAATGATAGCAAACAATGTGGAGAATAATTATATAGGAAATAGTCATTTATGGAATATTTGTATTACCTGTCAATTTCATACATAAAATTCTTATCGGTTTAATTTATCAAATTGGTTACATGTTTGGTTAGTATATGAGCTTAACACTTAAACTTTTTAAGTCTTGGATGAAAAGCTTCGATTGATCATTAACCTAAGTGACACGAAAGAATATTGAGTTTATATGGAAATTTCTTTATAATCTAAGTTAACAATATTAACTGATTTGATTGGATTAAAGTTTGCTATTTTAACAAAGATATTTTTGATTGATATTATATGAGAAAGATTTGATTGATTATATTATGGAGTAATATCTTGAAGAGGATATTAAAGAAATTAATCTTTACTATCTTACATTTATGTTGATATAATCTTAGTTTCAATGTTCTTGTAAATATTTTATAAGGTCATGCTTGCCATGCTTAAAATATGTGATTTGACTCTGTTAAAAAAATGAAATCCTATGAAATTTTCTTAGCTAAAGAACAAAATCTTGTTAATTGTGCTAGAGAAATGAGATAACGTGGGAAGCATTTGCTAAAGGCTTAAAATCTTCGAGTTATCATTGATATGATATTATAATGCAAAGCAGCATATCAAAGGATGATGACATTCTGCCCACAAAGTAAATCCATTTTTATTTGATTTGATTTGATGCATTTGAAATGTTAGCTAGCAATATCTAAATAACAAAATTAGAAGAAAGATCGACGGTAGCAGAATGTCATCATTTGCTATGGTTAATTTGATTGAGATTCAAAGCAGATCTACAGATAGGATTTCAAGGGCTGAAGTGAGATTTTAGAATTTTTTGATCAAAAACTTCCTTTCTTAACTGAATGAGGCAACGATCACTTAGCCTCTAAATATAGGCCGCTAGAGCGAATGAAGTACAACCAATCAAGTGACCAAAGCATTGAGTTTATACATTGAGCTATTGTTCCAAATATTGTTTTGAGATTAAAGATTGAATTGTGAGAAAGTATTCTTTATTAAGGAGTGAACTTAAGAGTTGTGAAGTCAACACCTCCAAGCTTAAATCAAGATGTTGATTTAAGAGTTCGGATCGCGAGAGTGGGGAAGCTTTGAGATCTTGCGAGAGAATTCATCTTGATAAGAGAAGTAAAGAGTTGAATTCTAGTGTTGGATAATTTTGGGCGAAGCCGTAAGCCTGATTAACGCTCAATCTCGTTAAAATATCATTTTGCATTGTCTCTCTTAAATTTTTGTTTTTATTTTGTACATTTAATTTACTTTTTGCAATCATCCTATTCACCCCCATCTAGGTGATCTAAACCTTCAATTTGTACCAGAGCAGGTGCTATTATATTGAGACTTAGCTATCTAATAACTTCGATCCCATGGCTAGTTAATTTTGATTTTGATTGCCCACGTCTTTTTATGGGTACTAACTATTTTTGGTGGCAGAAAATCATAAAACTCTATGTTAAGCATAAAGATATCTATCTTTAGGAGATTATAAATAAAGGTTACATTGTCATTGAAAAATTGAAGAATCAGTTTACCAATGATGATTACAAGATGATGTCTAAAAATTCTAATGCCATTAATATACTATATTGTGGTCTCACAATGAAATTTGTGAATCAATTTTTTATTATAAGAGCACGAAAGCGATTTGGGATTTTCTTTATTGTTATTATGGAACTAACAAAGAGATTCTAGATCTTAACATAATTATAGATGAAGAGACAATTAAAATCACTAAATCCGAAGCTCAACACGTTAAAGATAAAAACGACCTTGACAAAAAGTGCAATGACGAGAATGAGAATGACAATGACAAAAGTGAGCCTCATATAGATTTAGTGAAGCAAGACAAGAAGGGTATGAGTTCAAAATGAATGTTCAAGAATTGTCAACTCCAAAAGGTAAGAAAAATGAGCTTAAAAATGTCATTGAT
This sequence comes from Carnegiea gigantea, assembly GCA_029747015.1. Taxonomy (NCBI): domain Eukaryota; kingdom Viridiplantae; phylum Streptophyta; class Magnoliopsida; order Caryophyllales; family Cactaceae; genus Carnegiea; species Carnegiea gigantea. The sequence goes on from JAKOGI010001792.1 coordinate 118,632, forward strand.
AATTCTTGTCAATTTTGCGTTGAGATTATTGATTTATATAATAAATCGATAGATTTATTTCAAAATGTTATGCAGCTGGTACTAAATCTAAAAAGTGGGATAAAAGTAAGAAGAAAAATTTGGTGAGCTCAATATTGTCTCTTGCTTCTAATCCTCATGGACCCAAGAGTTGAGCTCCATGTCTAAACATTTTAGTGTCTACCTAATTATGTGAATAGCAGACTTAGCTTGATGTGGAGTGTTAATATTCAAAACTTACATGCTATCATCTCCATAGTATAGTTTTGAATTTTTCAATACTGTATAACTTATTAATTATCCTTAATTAACTATTCTTGAATGGGGGTTGATATGCTCTATAGTTACATATCTTGATCCATGTGTTGTATATATATAAGATTATTTTTTTCATGGATCATGCTATTTGCTTAATTAGTATATATTACTCCAAAGATTATATTAGATTAATAACTACAAGAGAGGATATGCTAATTAAGTCTTTTATCATGCTTACATGTTTGATCGTTGTATATATTTATATAGCATGACTTAACAAGGGTCCTATGTCCTAGTACTAATAGTGTAATTGCAAATTTTATAGATGATCATTTAAAATAACTAAACAAATAGATAAAAAAGGAAGGCGTTGCATGCATGAAGTAGGTAATATGTGCAAATGTAAAGTTTGATTCCAATTTTCCTAATATAGGCTTGCCTAGTTGATCGTCACCTCCTTAGATTATTTATTCTTACACTAGAACTTGATTGTATTATGTCTTCTTAGATAAATTAATATGCTAGTCAATAAGAATTGATACACCTCTTTGTATTTTCTTGGATATTTTTTTTGTCAAGGGTGAGATAGAGCTTGATTTATTAGGTATGGTCATTATATGCTAGTATCTTTATGGCTATGTAGTCTTGAATACTCATATAATAATTTTAGCCATTGAAATATATTATAATAGAATACTCACAGTGACAAAGTTATCAAATTTTAATGAGGTAAAATTGAATATCTTATCTCTTTTTGTTTCTTATAAGTAGTACATTAAAAGAGGAAGATATCATATGTGTCTGACTACGTATGACACTAGTCATCGAATTTCTAATTGAACATAGCATATTATTTCCATTGTTATTCTATAAATGGGGAGAGAGTATGGTAAATGGTATATAATCATGTGCATAATATTACATGTCCTTATAATATTCCATGACCCCCGGCTCGATGCTTCAAATTACTTTTATCAAGGGCTAGAGACAACCTTGTCTATTTGGAAGACTCTTTATTATCTTCATAGCTATATAGTCTTATTCTTGTCACACTACCTTTTTGATGAAACGCATGCTAAATAGGGGAGAAAAATGAATTGGTAAGCCCAAATGTCAAGATCTTGATAAGTATTTCATCTCTACTAAATTACACTCTGGCCTTCATAGAAAAGGGTGGATTGCTGGATATTTGCTAGACCTATAATATGATTCATGATATGTTTTGATAGACAAAAGGACTAATACAAATAAATGTTAATTGCAAAGCTGTATAATATTTGATTGCTTTATATCATTCCATGTTAGATACAGATATATACCATACTTTGATTATATCCTATTGTTGTGGTTATAATTCTCAAGATAAAAACGATTTAAAAATGAGAAATCAAAGAACTTGTGAATTGTGATACTGTAATAGGCATCTGGTTGGAGACATGCCAAAAATGAAATAACTAAATTATATTAGGCTAAATATACTTGATTTCATGATTTGACTACATTCTGGTAAATATTATTGTCCCTCTCTTGCATACGGTATTATATATATGCTTTAGATATTTTGTTAGGAGCTATAGCTTGATTAATATGATATAAATACCTCGATAATATATCTTATATGCCTACCATCTTTTAAAAAAATTGTCATATCAAGATTGTAGCCATTAATATAATTTGGCGTGAATATAGTTATGTGCTCAACTAGTATATCTCATGCCACATGAATTAGCTTGGATTAATGATTTTTGAAAAAGGGAGATTTTTCTTAATTATTTTCTCTATGCCCCATATATAATTGCCTTAGGAGGAGATGTAATATATTCTAAGTTGTCAAATTTTTTTTCATGTACTTGTATCTATTATAACCCTTAGCATGTCATTATTAACAAATCCAGGTGAACTGGTTGATTTTGATGATCTATTATTGCATTTAAGCTTGTGAGGTTAACCCTTTCTTCTTCATCATAGGTGTTATTTTAAGAGGGAGCTTTGCTATTAATTGGTTAGTTTATACTCCACATCCCTTTTTAATGATGACAAAGGGGGAAAAGAATGAGCTTGTGGTAAGCGTATACAAAAATATGAATATGAATATTACTTCTAATTGGTGTTATTATCAAAACGGGGACACAACAAGAAAGTGACTTTCACCAACACGGATGTTTATGTTACAATAAGTATATTTTCTATTGGCAAAATATTATACCAATAGATATTAGTCTATTGCTAGACCGTTGGTAAAAAGAGGTGATGGTATAAATTTTACCAATAGATATTGTAATATGTCACAATTGCTCATTAATACCAACCGAAACATGTTCTTAGTGAATGTCATCCTTTCACCAACAGATAAAAGTATGTTGGTAGTGCCATGTATTACCATCATATGTATCTTTTGGTAGTAAATCAACTGGCGGCAACAAAGTTTCATCAACGTACTGCATCTGTTGGTATTTTTTTTTTTCCTGCATTTTTCAATCTTATCCAACAAAAATATCATGCCAAAACGAGTGCCCATCAAACTCTAATACATAGGTAATTCTTCTGTCATAATGTTTCTAAGAAAAATTTCTGTTGCCAATGGTCCATCCATTCAGGTCTATAAGTTCATTAATTTTTCACAATAGAAGATTCTACCCAAACAGAAGCAGCATTCACCAAAAGAGTTTCCAAAAGTGCTATGCATTTATTGAAAGTTCATAACAAATGTATACAACTCCAAAACTATGAGATTGAGATTAAAGTCCAAAATATGAGTGCAAACTCCTAAATATTACTTAGTTAACCTATACGATAAGTCATGACAAAATTTAGCAACAGGTATGAACTCAAACTAAATTTGATTCATTATTTTGTTCTTCATAAAGTTTTTGGCATTTCCTTCTTGAAATGCATGACCATTTTCAGTATCATCATCATTTTCCTTATCTTCCTCAAATGAAGAAAGAACATCCTTTGATATTCCCTGTTAAACAAGCACCAAAACATAAGTCGAAAGAAAAGGTAATAGACAGCTTTAATGGCATTCTCCCATAACAACATAATATTAAATATATCATTAAAATAAACAACAAGTATCAAAGACTCTCCTAAATGCCTCTAAGCTAACAAATCACAGTATAAGAACTTTTTTTACTTGTTTACATTTTATGTTCCATAATAAATCTTGTGTATACATTTCATCACATGTTTGAACACAACACACCTAAATGACACATATAACACACCCAAATGGCATGTACACACTCAAATGACATTTCGCTATGTGTTTTACCTTCTACTTTCAATTAAAAAAAACTTACTTAGGCATATTCCAACTACATAACTAGTAACCAAAATTCTATCATTACCTTATCTGTCATTACACATACATATTCCAACCAAAGTAACTACTCACCTAAACCTCCAATCACTCTCGCATTACCCTAACTACCATTACTTATACATATTGCAACCAAAGCAACTAATCAACTAAACTTTCAATCACTCTCTCACTACCTTATCTCTCCAGTTATCAAAAACACAATATAATTAACCATATTACAACCAAGTAATCACCTAAACTAACAATCACACTCTTAGTCTTTTAATCCCATTTATCCCTATCATATTATAACATGTCTATTTACCAAAAGAGTTTTTATAACCAATAGAATATAAAAATAGCAAACAATGAAATATTTCACAGGAATGCCCAGTGCTTCAGAAGCACTTTTACCAAATTATGACATATCCAAGTTTATTCTCTAAATGTTCAATCTTCTCTTGACTTTCTTTTTGTTCTTGTTCGGTTTTCCTTCTTTTAGTTCTCTCTTCCTCTAAAGTGCACCTTTTGGAGCTAGAACTAGGAACTTTGACCCCACTACCAAATGTCTTAGCGTAATGATACTTGTCTTCGCCAATAACTCTTTTGAAAATTTCATCTCGAGTAGCATCATCGCTTGAACTTTCTTCAAGGTCGTATGACTCATTTTCAACTGCTTCCTATCATGTTAAACATTAGTAAAAAGGGATAACTTGAATAACCAAACTAAAGAAAAATAAAACTCATACCTTAGCACTAGCTGAAACATCATCAAGTTTTGTTACTTCCTTTGGTGTATGGGTCTTCAACCATATTGTAAGCTTATATATCTTGTAGCCTTTTTTCTAAAAAGAAACTGAAATACAAAATGAGTTATGTAAAATCAAAGTGAGCTATAGTATAAATAGAGTATAAATAATACCTCTTCTTCAGCATGTACACATGTGAAAAGTTTTGTCCCTCCACAGTGACATATTTTGTTATTACCTCGATTTTTAATTCCTCTTTTAGTCCTAGCCTAAACGACTAATTGTCAAATTAAATAAATTTTTGCATTATTTGAAAAGATTATGACTTTACATATCCTTAAGAGTGAAAAATCACATTTCCCTTGTCTGATTTCGAAACATTTACTAACACAGCCCATGTTTCAAGTGGAATGTGTTCTGACCTTCTGCCAATTGCTTTGCCATGGCTTCTAGCACCAAAATATGCCACCTTCAACTCACATTTATAGCCTCATCAACAAGATGCATTTTCTCCATTGCCCATTAGGAAGGCACTTTTCGTTCGGGGAAGTGAGATGAACGGCGTAAAAAGGATATAAGGAAAAAGAACCAATCATGACTTAATTATGAAAGTGTAGATGATCAATTTTAAAAGCAATATAATATGTATTGACACATATGTACCTTTACATCTACCCATACTGAGTCTTTTTTTCTCTTGTTTAATTTTCCTCCAATCAATATAATAAAGTGATAGCCTTCTAGGGTCTCATGCCAGGACCTCAATCACAGTAGACACTTACCTCTGAGAATTACTTATAGGTTAAAGCGATTTGTTGGCATCGACAAACACAGAGTTCCTTAAAACCTTTGTCTTATTAGGCCTATGAACCCCAATGTTCCTTTGTATGAAACCCTACTTTGTATATATATTTTCTCTTATTTTCTTATCTTTGTTTTTATGTGTGTGCTTTTCATTCTTATACTTCTGCATGTAATAGAGACATTGCATTGTTTAAGTGTGGGGTGGAGGGCCATTGCAGATTTATTTATTTATATATATAATTTTTTAAAAAAATATAAAATACCAAAAAGATTTCTTCTTTTGTTTTATTACATTTGCGGAATGTGTATAGCTTTTACTAGCTTGATCCCTTATAACATAGTATTAGGTTGTACATAGGTAGGTTGTACATGATAAGAACTTTGTCCTAAGTGTGACATTCTATGCTCCAACGCCAACCCCATCATTCCCTTATAACTGTGATTCTATTCCTTACTTTGAAGATCACTATTATCTTAGTGTCTTAGGCTTCCATAGTTTATTCTCCCACTAGTCTTTACTTTTGCTTTCAATTTGTATTCAAAAAAAAAGAAGGCAAAGAAAGAAAAAAAAATCGAAAACAAGGCATAGAATTGGGACGGGAAAGTGTCCCTTTAAGGCATGCGTTACTGGGTACTATCCTTTGAGATAATATTACTACTGGGTAAGTTTGCTTCCCATATTAGTGAGTTAATAAAGTAGTTAAGTGGGACTGAGTCAGATTGTTGTTAGCCTAAATCTTAAGGTGATGGTACACTAGCACACTATGCACTAGGGTAGATATATTGTTACGTTGGTTTGTGGAGTAGAAAGTTGGAGTGTAAATGTCATCAACGAGGACCTAGAGTTGTAGAGAGTACACCTTATTCGTATATAGGCTAATATCTTGATTTTAAGGGTGATTTATCCAGTTGGAATCTATATATTGTTTCCCTTTGTACATGTATATAAAAATTGAGACAACCCAAAAAGATTTTATTTATTATTATTGTTATTATTTATTTTCTCCCTATCTCTTTTGCTCTCTCTTTTATCTCTTCTCTTTCTCTTATTTTTTATTTTTTCTTTTTAAGATTTTGTGCATACATCTTCTGCAAAACCCTCATGAGACTTGCTCGTCTACTAGGGGGAACCCAGAGGTTTAAAAAGCTTGTTGCATATGCTAAATGCAATCATGATTCCTATTAAAGTGAGTTCGAATTTTTTACTTTCAATTTTTCCTTCCTTTTTTTTTTTTCTAGGATCTTTATGTGACTCGGGGATGAGCAAAATCTAAGTATGCGAGTATTTGATGAATCGAAAAATCTTACAAATTTTACATTCTTAAACCTATTATTTTGGAGCAAAATAAACGTTATTTTAGAATATTTATTTGGGTTTTATTTATTTTTGCGGAAAAATCAAAAAAATGAAGTCGGTTGAAAAGTGAAGTTCAAACTACAGCCCAAGAAAAAAAATAACGGCCCTGTTTGGCAAATAGTTTTTTGAAGAACTTTTTGGCCAAAAAGAACTTTTTTGACCAAAATTAGCTTTTTGACCAAGTGAAAAAGCTAATTTGAGTATTTGGTAAAAGAACTTTTTAAAAGAGCTTTTTGGGTCCAAAAAGCTAATTTGAAAAAACTAATTCTATTAACTTTTTGGAAGAGCTTTTTGAATAATTAGCTTTTTGTCTCACAACTTTATCAGAAACAACTAATTTTACCAAACAGTTTTTCAACAAACAGCTAATTCAAACAGTTAATACAAATAACTAACTCAAACAGTTAACAGCTAATAGTTAATATAAACAACTAACAGCTAGCAGCTAACAGCTATTTGCCAAATAGGGTCAATAAAGCCATGACCCAGTTCTTCTCTTTTAAAGCTGAAAAAATAAAATAAAATAAAATAAAACTCAAGTTCCACCACCCCTCCCTCTCACATGAATCACATAGATATACCCTCTCTTTTATTTTCTCTCTCTTTCTCTCCTTTCCTGGCCTTCTACACCCACCCTCTTTCTCCTTTTTTTAGCTCTCTAGAACAAGACCAAACTATGGCTATGGACTTCATCAATTCGATATTCTGTGCTTAACTTAGGAAATCACCAACCCTTTTTGCATCCTGCTCTTTGAATGTCATTCATCATCAATGGCTAGGCCTTCAGTTTAGTAGAATCCCTCTATTCTCGCCTTTGATCTGCACTGTTCGCCATGACCCACTAACTGTTGGATCTTATCCAAGCAAATCTCTACCTAAAAATATGAAAACTCGGTCAAGATGGTTCCATGGATCGTGACCTATGGATATTCCACAATAATAGCCGAATTTTGTGAATGGAAATTTGGATAGAGTTTGGAAATTTTGTATATAAATAGGGGTGAAAGGGAATGTAAAAATGGGAGTTTATAGGCCATAGTCCACTTGTAATCTAGCTTTCCATTCATTTTTATTCCCTTGTTTCAGATTTTTGAGTTTGTGGGTCCCTTTCATTGTTGGTTCAGAGGTCTAGAAAGCCATTGTTGAAAGCATCAAATAGTCAAATCGAAAGTCGTTTCCTCTTGTCTTGTGTGTTTAGTAAGATTTTGGCTGTGGGTTGAATTATTTACAATTTTGTCAATTTTTTAGTAGTTGAGTACTCTGTTTCTGGCTTTATCATGCTCTGTTTTTTTTTTTTTTTTCCTTTTGTTGCTCTGTTTCAGCTTGCACTAAGCCTGACTCTTTTCATTGATTGTTTAATTTAGGCTATTTTATTATTAGTGCTATTGGTACACATTGCAATTTTGTTTTGCCTTGCTCTTTCTTGTAGAGCCCCCAACCCCTTTTTTACTTTCCCATTTCCTTAAGTCTCTAATCGCATATTGTCCCTTTCTTTGTCTGACATTTACGTTGGCTTGACTTTAGTGTTGTTGTTAGTAGGTTTGCAATAGTGGAATTCTTTGAGTTTTTATTCTAGTTTATTATGTTCTGTTTAAAGTCTAAAGGGATAACGTTAGGTAAATGTTAATTAAGTTTGCTCTCTCAGGGGGCTTTATTTTGCAAATCATAATATTAGTGTCGTAATTCTTTTATTTATTAATTTTGACCGTGTCTGATTTTCTACAATAGAAATTGTAAGTTTAGTTTTTAATTTTTGCTTACTAGGCATGTTTCTAGTTTGCCAACAAAGTGTTACAACTTGATGCTACCATCTTTATGGGAATGACCCGCATCCACCGGGTTGTACTACGAGCTGACACTGTGCACTTACGAATTCTTTTTATATCAACACGTGTTGATAAGGTAATACTTGCATAACATGAATAGCCCTAAGAATCTCACTGCTTGAGCTATCGATTAAAGAGCATATTGTTGAACAGTAAGAGCAATTATGCAAAGAACTATACCTTGATAACCCTCTAAAATTTTTGGATAAAGATAAGACATTTGCATCGATTACTTTGTTAAATCCCAACAATGTTACCCAAGTTAAACAAATGATCTATGCACGCAACGATATCTAAGAGTTTGATAAGCACATCAATGAACTTTTGGATAAAAAGTTAAATCAGGAATGGTAAGAGTCTTCATACTAGTCCTACTTTTATGGTAAGAAATCATGCTGAAGAGAAAAGTGGAAAAGCAAGAATAGTAGTCAATTACAAACAGCTTAATGATAACAATGTATTTGATAGTTACTATATTCCTGATAACATGCCCTTTTCAATAGAATTCAAGGAACCTCTTGGTTCTTGAAAATGGATTGCAAAAGAGAATATTGATAAATAAAAATGGATGAAGAAAGGATTCCTCTCACTGCTTTTAGTGCCTCTTAGGGACATTATGAGTAGATACTAATGCAATTTTCTCTTAAAAATGCAACCCAAATATTTCAAGAAGAATGGATAACATCTTTAAATATCTTAATCACTATTGTCTAGTTTATATTGATGATATCTTTGTTTTTTCTAAGACCGTAGAATAGCATAAATATGATGTGCTAGCTGTCACTCAAAAATGCATTGTTCATGGCATGATTCTTGGTAAGAACAAATGCATTTATGCTAAACAAGAAATCAAGTTTTTAGATTTAGAAATAATAATTGGACAAATCATACTGCAAAAGCATATTCTAAAAAAAATTAGAAAATTTCCCTGAAAAAATTACAAGTAGAAAAAAATTAGAAAGGTTTCTTGGATGTCTTACCTATGCTTTAGATTTCATGAAAGATCTAGCTAAATTGAGCAAAATTCCTGCAGTAGAAGCTTAAGAAAAAAATAAGTTAGACATAGACCAGTAGTGATTCACAGATTGTTCAAAACTACAAAAGGATATGCAAAAATCTTCATGTTCTTAATGTACCTAATGAAGGAGATGATTTAATTCTTGATACAAATCCCAGCAATGAGCGCTGGAGTGCAGTACTTAAAATTAAAGAAGGAGAAAAACTCTGCAAGTATTATAGTGGAAGTTTTAATAAAGCAGAATGTCACTATCCCATGAGGGAAAAAGAAATCCTTGCAGTCACAAAGGGAATTGAAAAATTCTTAATCTTTCTAGTCCCAAAATCTTTTCTGATTCGAACTGATTGCAAAAGAATACTTGGTTTTGTAAAGAAGAATTTATGAAACATGTAAGTGAAAGGGCAACTCCTATGTTGAGAATTATGGGTTAGCCAATTTTCTTTCTCTACTAAACATATACAAGGATCAAAGTTCATAGTTTAATTCATGAGCTTACCAATGGTGATCATTATAGCAGAACTCCTGCTGAAAAAGGAGGAAATCCAAAGTGAAATGTTCATTACTGCTAGAATGAGTTTCTCCTTCTAGTAGAGTCCTTATGGATATTTTAGAATTCTATACAAAAGGTAGATCATGCTTTGGTCTCATGTGTTCTGCCTATCTAATAGCACCAAGATTCAGTCTTCTAGAGTATAATTAAATTATCTAAGGTGTCCTTATGATGTTCAAGAAAAAATAAGTTCTCATGTTCAAGAAAAATGGTTCAGTGACTAGTATGCAGCCTGCATCGACTATATCATAATTGTTTTTATGATATTTGAGAGTCATAGAGTACTATGATCTTCTTTCGTGACGAATATGAAGTCGGTGGTGTTAGATTCCCAAGAAATTCAATCTCTCTGGATAACCACATCATGAAGGCATGAGAATATGGAATGGTAGCTTACCTCATGGAAATCCTAGATCCAAAGTATCCATTCTTCTAAAGACTAAGTTTGAACAATGCATATTAAAAAGGATCCATTAGATTCTTACCCCTTCAGATGGTCCAATAAAAATTCCATACGTTGGAAGCTAGTATGTCAAGGTGCATTGCATAGCAATTGAGTATGAAAATAGAAAAGCCAAACCAGCCCATTATCTTATTCATTTAGTTGATTTAGGCAATTCAATGATTAATGATAAGAATGATTTTTAGAACGATAACAATGAGTTAGTGATGTAGATTTAGCAAGAGCTATCAATTTTTATAATATTTATCATCAAATGGGGGCATTTATTAAACAAGAAAATATACTAATTCATTGTGGGAACACTACTTTCATCTATCATGATGATCTCAGCAAATATATCAAGATAGAAGGGGCTACTTCAGAAGATGTTTTTGATTATCTCTATGATGTTTGTGTTAGAAAATTCATAACAGAAAAGGAAAAAGATATCTTTACGGATTATTTGAAAGATGCGATCCAGAGCATCTTTAAGTTGATGAAAATTTTGATGATTATTTGGATAATGATAGACTGGAAAATATTATTGGAGATGAAGACATGTAGAATCTAAATATAGATTACTAGTCTTGTCATCATTAAAGGCTTTGAAAAGTTGTTACACCATTATTATACTATTTCTGAAGTGTTAAGTCAATAAAATAATGCAGTCTACTGTAGTGATGTGAGTAGAGTTGTGGTCATTTGAAAATATCAATGTATGTGCTGTATCCACTAGGGCATCCTACGTAGTTGATAAATGCTTAATGTATATATTATTTTAGGGTCATTTTCCTCCATTTTTAGGAAAAATTATGTGCTTTATGTTATATTTTATGCTCTTTTTTCCATTTCATGCTCAAATATGGTTCTTTTTTACGTTTTACAGGATTTTAGACCATTTTACCTTCTTTTGACCCTCACTTGAGTGTATTTTGACTCTCCACGGATGCCCCTGAGTTGTCATGCCGTGGAAAGAAAGAAGAACAGAAGCATGCGAGCTAGAGCCGAACATAGTCGGTCTGTAGTGAAGGCCACGGTCCGTGGTGGACCTCTTTCCCGTGAGACTGTTTGTTTTATCACGACTTTTCAACTTCCAAGTAGATTTTGATGCCATTTATTCGCGTGGTTGTTCGGCTTCTAGCAGCTTTGCTATAAAAAGGGGCTCTCATCCTTATTCCAACACACATCCCATCTCCATGTCCCATTTCATTCCTTTTCCTCTCTTCAAGTAGGTTAGAATTTTAGATTAGAGGCAAAGGGAGATAGAGTTAAAGTGAAGATTTGCAAGGATTCCATCCCGGGTTTGCGTGACGGTTCAAGCACGATCTTGGTTGAGCGTCTCTTTTCTCTCCTCTTCTCCTCTCTTTTTTAAATTAGATTTATGTTTTGTAATTTTTATTAAGACTTTGTTTTGATTTTGGATTTATGCAAATACTAGTTAAATTCTTGATTTGTTGTTCATCTCTTTTAGTATTTTTGAATTGTCGGATTGTTTTATTGGATTCTAGAAGTTTATTGTCTTACGAGAAATTTGATCATTTTCTTGTATGTTATGGATATTTGGATGAAGGACTGAAAGGTGAAATCTCTAATACCGAAATCCTAGTACTTGATTTGACTGTGTGGTGTCTTGAGAGAACTATCGATTGAGAAACCATTGATTTGACAATCGTGTGCCTAATAAGCCTAAACTAAGCAAGAATCCATGAGAATTGATGATTGATTTCATTAGGTATTTCACTTCTCCTTTAAAGACGGTTGTGATACTTCGATTATTGGTTTTAGAACAACCAGTTAAGGAAGAAGTGCTTGACTGACGTATGAATTGAGAAATTGCTAGTTTTGTATAATTCCATGACAATTTATCCATTAGACTAGTTAGTAGATTAGTTAAATTTCATTCTCAAAAGGGAATATAGCTGAATACATCAACCTAGTTTCTGTGAGATCGACCTTAATATGCTACAACGCCACCATGCGCTTGCGGGCCTATCAAGTTTTTGGCGCCATTACCGGGGACTAGCGTCAAATTTTGGGTTTTTCCTGATAGGTTTGACTAAATACTTTGTTTTTCTTTGAAATTGAAAATTAAAAAAAAATTTAAGAAACAACAATGGCAATTTTCTATTTCCCCTAATTCAAGCTTGAACTATTTTGGAGGTATTTTAAGCGTTCAAATGCTTTTCTTACTCAATGTGATTATTGTGTGAGTAAATGAGAAGTTTTGGTAATTGTTGATAAGGGTGTGAATAGTAAAAGCCAAGCTCTTTTAGAGTTTTAGGGTTTTCATGGTAAAAATGTTGATGATGCATGGCATTTGCTTGAGTGGATTACTTGGGATTAATTTGAGTTTGAGAAGGCTAGTCGTGTTTCTAGATATTCATTTCCTGATCCTTGTTCATTTTATGCTAGATCTTATTATGTTCTTTTTGGTGTGATTTCTGTAACTCTTCTGATCATGATATAAATTCGTGTCCTTATTATGCATGCTATGCTTAACCTAACTTTGCATCACCTATGGGCAATAATGATGTTGTCCTATCCTTACATGATTCATTCTTCCCTTTAGCTCAGTGCACAGGGTTCGAGGTGGGGGAATCTTTTGGGTCTGATGCTAGGTTTGGTGTTGTTAATGCATGTTTTAAGTCAGAAGATACTTTAGATAAGGTGCATGATCTAGTTGGGACTCCTTTGGAGGATTCACGTGATGTGTTTATGCATCTCCTAGCCTTTGTTTTGATGATAATGTTCTCCCTAATCCCCTTGATCACTTTGATGTTTCCCCTGTTTGTTCACTACCCTCTCAGTGCTCCAGGTATTATCTTGATGAACCCATTAATAATTTCCTAATTTGTGATGCTAATAATGATTTGGGCTATGAGAATAACGTGTTTGATGTGCTTGGTGGGAATGCTAATAATTTTGTGTCCCTAGGTTACTTTAGAGGGTGTGAACCCTCCATTGACCCTTATTGTGTATGCCTAAGAGACTTACCTAAGAAAATCACATGGACTACATTTTTTAATCCTTCTTATGATTTTTCTAAGGTGATTAATAAGTTTAAGAGGATGCTTAACGTCTTTGGTTCGATTTTGGTTCTTACCTCTTACCTTTTATTCTCTAAATTGTGGTCCCAAGAGTTTAATAAGCTCCTGTGTGCTTTAATGACATCTGGTTTCATGAGCCGAGTCTTGACATTGTGATTGAGTGGCTGATGCTCCGTATGCCCCAGTTATTACGAGGGCGCATAGCTTAGGTGCACTTTGCACCTAACCTAGTGAGATTGTTTTATTTTGATCCCCTTCTATAAGTTTTCTTTCCTTTGAATAATAATGCTTTATCTAAGCTTGGGGGAAAGGTAGCTTCATGTTTTCCATTTTTGGTTATTAGTTTACATACATGTTAGAGCATATAGTTTTAGGTTTCTTTTTGTTTGCATTAGTGTTTTGCATTTAGTTGCATTTATGTTTGCATATAGGTAGCATGAAGGGATGGTGTGGATTGGTTTGACTTAACCTCCAATGATGTTTTTACTAGGCAAAATAGCTTTCATGAGCTAGAATAACTTTTGATGTACAATCCGTTTTGGTGCTAAAAATTTATGAAGGCCTTGTGAATATTTCTTGTTTTGACCCTTGTCTTACTCGTGAACTTTGTTATCCCTTGGAGTCTTTAGCACTAATGTTTACACATGGAGTCATTTTATAAGCTGAATTGAAACTTTGGTAGATGTCCCATGAGATTTTGAGCCTTATTTGGACTAATCATTATATCTAGCCTCATGTTTCCTTCATGTGTGTGACTCTTCTATGTTGCATATCTATAACTTGCTTGGACTCTTGTTCAAAACCACATTAGTATGTGCATATTTGATGAAATGATAGAGGAATTTCTTTCTTTGATCGTTTTAGCCACATAGCCACATAGCCTATCCCTTGTGTTACATGTTCATTCCCTTTGCTAGCCCCTTTGAGCTTATATCTATCTTTATTGTGATCCCTTCATAACCTTGGCCAAACACATATTCTAACCTTTAAACGAAATCTATGGAGTATCACTTCATCTATGCAGTAGGTAGTTTTAGGGATAATTGAGTTTAAGATGGCTTTAATATGTTGGTTTGTTGAGGAATTGATGATATTGACCATTTGCTTTTGCTCCCTCTTGTTTGGGTTCAAAATATATATATTTGGTTATGAGTTGATGGTTAGTGATCTTATGCTTTTCAATAATTGCAATTTTTGTTTTTTTAATTTCCTGAAAAAGGAAAAAAATTTTAAAAAGGGAAAAAAGTAGAAGAATAAAAATAAAAGAAGAAAAAATCATGTTGCAAAAACAAAGAAAAAAAGCAAGAAAAAAAAGAAAAAAAAGCGAAAAAAAGAATGAATAAATGATTGGCATTGGATATGTAAGTAGCTTGTATTCCTTTTTTTGTTAACTCATTTCCTATATGATTCATTAGGTTATGTTCATTATGTTGTTGGAGTTTAGAGTGTTGGTGAATTTATTGGTTAATTGGTGCTTTGGTTGGATGCTCCTAGTCATTTGGCTACATAGCTCCATACTGCCCAAATGCATTTGTCCACTCCTTTTCCTAAACCCTTCTAGCCCACATTACAACCCATATAAAGTCCTCCTAATTATCTTCTACACATTGCATTTTAATGGCGGAGGATTTGAGAGTCTTGTCAAGCATATGGTAGATTGCATATTTGGAATGAGTCTTGAGTGAACCTATGCTATATTTCAAACACATGAACAAGAGTGTTCCATATTTTCCAAAAATGAGGCTCTACCAGTCTATTTGACTCTAATCAATTCCATGTGCTTGCATGATATGCTTTATGATTCCTTAGGGGTGATCAAGTTTGATATCGAGCTCTTGCTCGTGTACGTTTTCAAAAACATTCACCTTCTTCTAAATTTGAAATGTTTTGTGCGCTATTTGGGGTTGCCATTGATTGGGCATTCTCGTTTATGATATGCTATGACTTGCCTACTTTAAGGATATTGTTATGTTTTGAGGTCTAGATGCATTTCCCTTTGCCGGATTTACTTAGTGTTTGCTTGAGGACAAGAAAAGGTTTAAGTATGGGGGAGTTTGATAAGTGCTTAACGTATATATTATTTTAATGTTATTTTCCTCTATTTTAAGCGAAAATTATGTGCTTCATGCTATAGTTTGTACTCTTTTTCCCATTTTATGCTCGGGTATGGTTCTTTTCTATGTTTTGCAAGATTTTAGACCATTTTACCCTTGTTTTGACCCTCAGTTGAGCGTATTTTGACTCCCTACGGATGCCCCTGAGTTGGCATGCCCGTGGGGAGAAAGAAGAACAGAAGAATGTCGAGCTAGAGCTGACCACGAGTCGGTCTGTGGTGAAGACCACGGTCCGTGGTGGACCTCTTTCCCGCGAGGCTGTTTGTTTCTCACGACTTTTCAACTTCCAAGTAGATTTTAATGCCATTTATTCGTATGGCTGTTCGCCTTCCAGCAGCTTTGCTATAAAAGGGGGCTCTTATCCTTATTTCAACAAACATCCCATCTCCATATCCTATTCCATTCCTTTTTCTCTCTTCAAGTCGCTTAGGATTTTAGGTTAGAGGGGGAGAGAGATCGAGTTGAAGTAAAGATTTGCAAGGATTCCATCCCGGATTTGCATGACGGTTCTGGCACGATTTTGGCTAAGCATCTCTTTTCTCTTCTCTTCTCCTCTCTTTTCTAAATTAGATTTGTGTTTTGTAATTTTTATTATGACTTCGTTTTGATTTTGGATTTATACAAATACTAGTTAAATTCTTGATTTGTTGTTTATCTCTTTGAGTATTTTGGAATTGCTGGATTGTTTTATTGGATCCTAGAAGTTTATTGTCTTGTGAGAAACTTGATCACTTTCTTGCATATTATGGGTATTTGGATGAAGGACTAAAAGGTGAAATCTTTGATACTGGAATCCTAGGATTTGACTTGATTGTGTGTTCTCGAGAGAGAATTACCGACTGAGAAACCATAATTTGATAATCATGTGCCTAATGAACCTAAACTAATCGAGAATCCATGAGAATTGATGACTGATTTGATCTAGGTATTTCACTTCACCTTGAAAGAGGGTTGTGATACTTCGATTTAAAACAACCAGTTAAGGAAGAAGTGCTTGATTGATGCATAAATTGAGAAATTGCTAGTTTTGTATAATTCCATAATTATTTATCCATTAGATTAGATAGTAGATTAGTTAAATTTCATTCTCAAACTTGGATTCACCTAGCATATCTTGAGGGAATATAGCCTAATAGATCAACCTAGTCTTTATGGGATTGACCTTGATCTGCTACAACGCCACCGTGTGCTTGCAGGCCTATCAGTAGTCCAACTCCTCTATAAAAGGAGAAGTAGAGTGCTGAGAACGGATATGGTCATTTGACCATACTTGAGGAAGAGAGAAGTCGAGAATCTCCATTTCTCTATTAGCAAGCATTTATGATGATCTTAGTAGCTTGAGCCCTTCTTCAATCTTTCCATTGTAACATTTCAACTTTTAAGCTTGGAATAAGAGAGGTTTCCCAGTAGGAAATATTATTCAATCGAACTTTATGTCTTAAATATCATAATTTCTTAAGTAAAGTCCCACTATACTTAAAAACATAAAAACTTGATTAGTGACTACAATTCGAGGTAGGAAACAAAACAAATTTGTGCTGTGCCTAACTAAAGGAAGGTGTAGTTAAGATTAGCAGTCTCTGTAAACTAGAAGCTAGTAGAACGCCAGGATCCAGTGCCGACTAAGTTTAACTAATGGTTAAAACTCTCTAATTAATCTTTATGTACTTTACTAAGCATGATGGGTCTCTAATTATAGAAAATAAAATATTTACAATATAAGTAGTAGATTGTGAGAACTAGTACCAAATAAAGTCATTATAAGATGAAAACAAAAAACTTAAAGATAATCATATTTCCTCCAAACCCTTAGAAAATAACAAAATTAGAATTTGTACCCCATTTTGGGGCCAATTTGTAATTTTAGAAAGTTTGGAGTAAGAAAAATAAACATTTGTCCCCCAAAACGTATTATAATCCAAATAGTTGTACCCCGAAAAATATTTACCTAAACTTATCTAGTCCTAAAAATACTTATCTAAAAAAGCAGGTCACATAAATTATTATACCAAATCTCAGTGAACCAAAAAGGAAAATTTTCATTTCTACAAAAAAAAAAAAAAAAAAAACATGAAAGCACCTAGGAATGCCCGAAAATTCATGTGGAACCCACCCTTGAGGTGGTGGATCCTTACATCGCTTTCTTCATATTTATCCTCTATTACCACGTCAACAATTTGTTTGCTTTGTTTTTCGAGGCAAGGTCTTGCGCCTCTTCGTCGCTAAGCTAAAATAATCTAAACTTCCCAAAGTTTCAATAAACTTGTTGTCCTTCCTATTTTTGTATTCATTTACATAATGCATCACTTCTATACATGCCCAACACTTCTAGTTATTTTTCTTTACGGAACAATAGGCAATGCTTCCAAAAAAATCTTTGCTTTTTAGCACTTATGGCATTGTAATACTTTCTTTTGTATTTTTCTCCTATTTGTTGGTTAAAGCTCTTTTTCTTATGAAATCTTATTTTCCTTCTATTCCCAGCTTCATTTCCCCATTGATGAGAAGTGTCGTAATAGGCTATAAATTTTTGTTTATTTTCTTTTGTTTCTTGTTTGTGCCAAAAATGTGTTATTTTTATGATACTTTTATGCCTGATTTATGCTCGTTATAAGTATTATTTTTAGGGTTTTATTTGATTTTATTTTGTTTTGTAGGTATCTAATAATTCGAGAAAATTGCAGAAAAAAGATAAAAAATGCCGAAAATAAAGCATTGGGCCAGATTACTCAAATCCGACCCAATCATTAAGCCCGTTCTCTTTTTAGCCCAAAGAAAACAAATAAAATAAATAAAAGGAAAACCTAACACCTAAGCCCTAGTCAAGCGCGCAGCACGTGCTCCCTTTCCCCCTAAATTTTCTCTCACTTTCTCTCTCCTCTCTTTCGGTCCCCAAACCTCTGAAAAACCCAAAACTCCTCCACTCACTTCACCATCTTCATCATAGCCATCTCCATCTTATCTCCCTCTAAATCATCTCTCCCACTCTCAACCATGCCACCTCCATTCGCATTTCATGCAAGAGACGCCAGCACAGCATGCTCATCCCACCATCCACATAAGGCTCAAATTGACGGTGAAGGTGAGAAGGATTGCGATGGAGTTGGGTTCGAGTATAAAGAAGGTTACGGCGCTAGAGATGTGGAGTATGTAGGTTCTAATTTACGTTTTTCAGGTTTAATTTTAGGTTTTCAGGTAGTTTCATTTGGAGTGTTCTTGTAATTTAGAGCTTTAATTCTAATGTTCAGTTTTCGTTTTTCCTCTTTGTATTTTAGATTCTCGAATATGTTTGGGGGTCTTTGAAATTTAGGAGTTTTAGGTTTTATTGTTCAGATTTAGTTTTAGATTCTATCAAGATTATTAGGGTTTAATTTTAGTGTTGAGTTGTTCGATTTCCATTCCTTGCTGTTCTTCGAATTTTAGATATATTTCTAGCTTGCAATTTTAAGTGTCTGAATGCTGAATTCATCAGTTTCTAAGCTGAAGTTTGTAATTTCTAGGTTTCAATTTGTCCCGAATTGGTTTGATTTTGCTAGTTCCCCTCTCCCTGCTCCTGGTGGTCTTCAAGTTCTTCATGCACTGTTTCGATCCTCTACTCCACCAATATCATCCTATTCATGGTCACAAATTTGGTTTGATTTCTCTGCTTAATCTCTTGCAATTCTTTTAGCTAAATGTGGCTGAAAATCCCGAATTCCCCCTTGGAGTCGATTCTGCTTATGCTCTGTTCAGAGGTTGCTTTATTTGGATTTAGTTAAATTTTTGTTG
The DNA here is from genome assembly GCA_029747015.1 of Carnegiea gigantea. NCBI lineage: Eukaryota > Viridiplantae > Streptophyta > Magnoliopsida > Caryophyllales > Cactaceae > Carnegiea > Carnegiea gigantea. The sequence continues at coordinate 137,887 of JAKOGI010001792.1, forward strand.
ATGGTTGTTATAATGTTCCCCTGGTGCTTATGAATTAATTAGGTTTTGCTGGGGTGTGTTTGTTGAGGTGATTTTGCTGAGTTGATTTTGTTGGTTGATGTAGTTGATTTTTGTTAAATATGTTCTGAGATTTTATTTGGTTTTCTGGTGCTTAGTTTTTATGCATTTAGGATGAGCTGATTTGGGTTTTTGTTGCTTGTTGCTCTGTTATTTTCATGCTGTGCTTTCGAATTTGGGAGAGGTTAGAATGTTGCTTGATTGTTTGTGGAAGTTGGATTGAGTTGTTTGTGCCCCTACTTTATCCTGAATTCCTCTCCCCGGACCTCTGTTTATGTTTATTGAGTTGATTTAAGGTTTGCTTCCATTTTGGGATTCAGCAATGAGTTCATTTAAGTTAGGCCAGCTTAGCAAATGTTATCATTTGTTAGTTTGTTTTAGTTGATAATTGTAGATATTATGGTCAAGCGATAGCTTAATTGGGACTTAAGTTAATCATTCTAGTCATTATTTATTTGATTCTTTTTGGGTTAGTCTACTATGCTCGTTTAATTTTACCTAGTGACCTTAACCTCATCCTCGTCCCTGTGGAGACGACCTTCAAGTACTACGACGATAGTCATATTCTTGCGGCACTTTATTTTTCATTCCAAATTATCGTACAAGTTTTTGACACCGTTGCCGGAGATGACGGCATGAGATTAGGTCATATTTTTATTTTCGCAGCTACTTTCTTATTAGTTGCCTGTGTTCTTACTTTGTTTATTTCTTTATTAATTGTTACTTAGCTTAGTTATTTCTTAATATTTAAAAATCCGAAAAAAATTAGAAAGCCTAAAACCCATAAAAATTTAGAAAAACTTGAAAACCCCTAAAAATTTGAAAAACTTTAAAAACTTCAAATGCCAGTTTTCCATTTCCCGCAATATGAGTATGAACTTTTTCGAAGATATCTTTCAAGGGTTAATGATTATCATGCTCAACTGAATCATAATTTTGACAAATGGAAAATTTGTAGGGTTATTGCTGTGGGTTGAAATGTTGAGTTGAGGTGTTATGTTGAATCAATTTGTCCCGGAGGCTTAATAGAATTATTATCTAAAACTCATGATGAAGTTTGGGATTTCTTTGAACAACTAGCTTGAGAAACCAATGCATTTGAACAAGCCAACGAGACTTTTAGATTCCCAACTCATGGCGAGTCTGTTGTTCCTGCTACTCCTTCCCATCAGGACTACTTTACAAATTCAAATGACCCATATTACTCTTATATGCCACTTGTTTTGTGCGATTATTGTGAATCTCTTGATCATGATGCTCATACTTGTCCTTATCGTGCTTATGTTGATGCTACATATGCAAGGTTTGAAAAGAAGATTAATGAAATGACTGATCAAATAATAGAGACCATGAAAGCGAGAATTGCTGCATATTCTCAATGTTTTAACCAAAATAGGGAGACTTATAGTGAGCTTGATTCTAGTTTAGGATCTCCTAAACCTGACATTAGCCTCTATGATGATTTTGAATCCTCTTATTCTGGTAGGCCTGACTTGAATGAAGATATATATTTGCCTAGTCTAGATCAAGAGAGTGACCTCCCTATATCTTTATCACTTGACCTTGCACCCCGCACTAGCTCTCCTAAGGGTATCACTGATGATGTCCTCGTTTCTGCCGACCCACCCACCACTCTGAACGACTTTTGTGAGTTTGAGGTGGGCAAACAATATGATACTGTTAGTGAGTTAGATATAAGCATCACACCTGAAGTTAAGCCTTATGATTTAGATGAGTCACAGGAAGACATTTGACAGGAGTTATGCGATGAGGTAACTAAACCCACAATTTTGGACTTCGATGATGATATTCTTTATGCAGAATATAAATCTTTTTCATATGGGTTTGATGTTACTGAAGGTCTTGATGTGGGTTTCCATGTTGAATATGAATCATTCTCTTTTGATCCCATCATTCCTAACCTTCTATTTAAATTAGATGATAATCTTCTGTATGTAGAATATGAATCTTTTTCTTATGAGATTGATATCCATAGAAGTTCTGATGATGGTTTTTGTGCTAGCTATGAGTCTTTCTCTTTTGACCCCATCCAAACTGAATTCCTTTTTGAATATTGCAAGTCTGAATTTGTTGAGTCTGAGATCATTGCCACTAAGAATTTTGCTTTAGACTAGACTCATACGCATATTGGACTTAACAGACTTGTGAACTTTTTGCCCACTATTTTGCCTAGATTGTTTGCTCATGATGATATAGTTTCTAGGCCAATGATCTCAATGCTAGCTTGTTTTAAGTATGTTCATTTCCTTTCTAATTGGGCTCAACTATTTGATAAGTTGCAGCGGGCCCTTACTTGTGCTTTGTTAGCTAGGTGGATGTACTCTTTCTGGCTCCAACTCACTGCTTTTTTATTGTTTCTGTGTGATTGAGAGTTGGGCTTCGTTGTTTGATAAGCTGCCACGTGCTTTAACGAGTTTTGATTTGAGTAGCACTTTTTAGCTTAACACGGAGTGGCTGATGCTCCAAAGACCTCTAGCTAAGCGGATTTCCAGAGGTATAGCTTCGGTGTACTTTTGCACCTGACCTGGTATGATCATTCTAACTTTTCTCTCTTATTCTTTTCGTACTTAGTTGTGGATATTTAGGATTGTAAATATACAAGTGATCAATCTTAAGGAGCAATTTGGTATATGTTGAGCCATGTGAGCTATGATCACCCTTGGTTGTGTTTGTGTTTTGTGAACACTTAATAATTGTGAATATCTAGGATTGTCCATGTGTATGTTCTAGTTTCATTGTTTGGTTTTCTTAAATTTGTGTTTTGTTCCTTTCGTTTGGTGTCTTGTTTCTTTAGTTTGGTGAGTTTTGGTTTTCCTTTGTTTTTGTTTTTGTTTTTGTTTTTGTTTAATAGCTTCTTTTTTTTTTCCTTTTTGGTGTTTTAGTGTTTTTGTTTTTTGTTTGGTATTTAGCTTTTCTTTCTTTTGTATTTTGTTTTATTTTAGGTTTCTTTTGATTTAGGTTGGTGTTTAGTAAGTCTTTGCTTTGGTTTGGTTTTTATTTTGGGTGATTATGTTTGTTTTGGTCTTGATTGGTTTTGTTTTCTTTTGTTAAGTTTTGGTTCTTGTTTTTCTTTATTTAGTCATTTTGCTTTTTGATTTTTTATGTTTGGGTCTTATTTTGTTTTGGTTTGGTGTTGATTTTGGTCATTTAGTGGTTTGGTTTGTTTTAGAGTTAGTTTTGTTTTTGCTTTTCTTTTGAGATTTTGATTTCGGCGATTTTATGTTTGTTTTTGGTTTTATTTGTGATTTGTATTGGTGTCTTAGTTTGTATATATTTGTGGTTTCATATGGTTTTATAGTTGTATAGCTGATGTGATTGCTTTTTAGTGCCTTAGTTCCCACAATGAGGACATTATGAAGTTTAGTGTGGGGGTGAGGTGCGCATTTTTGAAAAATTTAAAAGATTTTTTGTTTTCGGGGACGTTTATACTGTGTCTGATTAGCTTGAATCCCCAATGCCTTGGTTATAAGCTTGTATGTAAGTAGGATGTGCGTGAAAGGTCTCCGACATCAGTGTGTCATTTTAAGCCCTAATTCTAACTCTAATTGTTCATTATAGACTCTGTAATCCGATCCTTGTTTATTCCTTTATCATTATCTTTAGGTCTTAGGCTTCCATGAACGATTCTCCCACTTGCTTGTGAGACGATTACTCTTGTTTTTGCCACTTTCGAAAAAAAAGGAGAGGAAAAAATATTATGAATAAAGAAGACAAAAAGAAAAAGATGAAATAAAATTTGAAATGACAAGTATCCCTTTGAAGCATGCGCTACTAGGCGTTACCTTTTGAGGCACGTGCTACTGGGTGTTATCCTTTGAGGCAATACTGCTATTGGAAAAGCTTGCTTCCAATGTCAATATGTGAATAATGTAGTTGTGTCAGTGAAGTGGGATTGAGTCTAATTCTGGTAAATCTAAGCCTTGGGATGATGATACACTTGCACACAAGCACTGTAATGGATTCAGAATCTTGATGTACAATGGGTGAAAATTAGTACTTTGATGTCATTTATGGGATAGAGCACTTTGAAGTACATTCTATTTATATACAGGTCGATATCTTGGCTACATGAGTGATTTAGTTGACTAGAACGTGTACATATCTTTCTCCAATTCTGTACATATTTGCTTTGAGTAAAAACCAAAAAGATTTTCTTTTTGAAATAACTTTTGTTGGTATTTTACTTGAAAATCCTCACGAGACCTCACCTGGGAGACCGAGGGGTTTAAAGGGCTTATTGCATATGCTAAATGCAACCGTGATTCTTACGACAGTGAGTTAGAATTTTCTTTTTCTTATCTTTCATTTCCTTTGAGTTAGTTTAGTTTGCTCTTGGTATGCGGGTATTTGTTCCTGCTAAAAATGTTTCATTTTATGATATTTTTATGCTTGATTTATGGCCGTTATAATTATTATTTTTAGGTTTTTATTTGATTTTATTTTGTTTTGTAGGTATTTAATAATTTAAGAAAATTACGGGAAAAAGATAAAAAGTGCCGAAAATAAAGCATTGGGCCAGATTACTCAAACCCATTCTCTTTTTAGCCCAATGAAAAAAAATAAAATAAATAAATGGAAAACCTAAAACACAAGCCCCAGTCACGCGCGCAGCACGTGCTCCCCTTCCCTCCTTAATTTTCTCTTACTTTCTCTCTCCTCTCTTTCGATCCCCAAACCCCTGAAAAACCTGAAACCCCTCCACTCACTTCACCATCTTCATCATCACCATCTCCATCTCATCTCCCTCTAAATCATCTCTCCCACTCTCAACCATGCTACCTCCATCTGCATTTCACGCAAGACACGCCAGCATAGCTTGGTCATCCCACCATCCACATCAGGCTTAGATCGACAATGAAGATGAGAAGGGCTGCGATGGAGTCGGGTTCACATATATAGAAGGTTCCGGCACCATAGCTGGGGAGTATGTAGGTTTTAATTTACATTTTCAGGTTTAATTTTAGGTTTCTGGGTAGTTTCATTTTGAGTTTTCTTGTAATTTAGAGCTTTAATTCTAATGTTCAGTTTTCCTTTTTCCTCTTTGTATTTCAAATTTTCGAATATGTTTGGGGGTCTTTGAAATTTAGGAGTTTTAGGTTTTATTCTTCAGATTTAGTTTCAGACTCTATCTAGATTATTAGGGTTTAATTTCAGAGTTGAGTTGTTCGATTTCCATTCCTTACTGTTCTTTGAATTTTAGATCTATTTCTTGCTTGCAATTTTAAGTGTTTGAACGCTGAATTCATCGGTTTCTAAGTTGAAGTTTCTAATTTCTGGGTTTCAATTTGTCCTGAATTGGTTTGATTTTGCTAGTTCCCCTCTCCCTGCTGCTGGTGGTCTTCAAGTTCTTCATGCACTGTTTCGATCCTCTACTCCGCTAATATCATCCTATTCATGGTCACAAATTTGGTTTGATTTCTCTACTTAATCTCTTGCAATTCTTTTAGCTAAATGTGGCTGAAAATCCCAAATTCCCCCCTGGAGTCGATTCTGCTTATGTTCTATTCAGAGGTTGCTTTATTTAGATTCAGTTAGATTTTTATTGATGGTTGTTCTATTGTTCCCCTGGTGCTTATGAATTAATTAGGTTTTGCTGGGGTGTGTTTGTTGAGGTGATTTTGTTGAGTTGATGTTGTTGGTTGATGTAGTTGATTCTTGTTGATTATGTTCTGAGATTTTATTTAGTTTTCTGGTGCTTAGTTTTTATTTACTCCGGATGAGTTGCTGTCATTTTGATGCTGTGGCGTTGGATTTAGGAGAATCGGTTGGAATGCTGATTGATTATTTGTGGAAGTTGGATTGAGTTGTTTGGGCCCCTGCTTTATCCTGAATTTCTCTCCCCGTACCTCTATTTATGTTTATTAGGTTGATTTAAGGTTTGCTTCCATTTTGGGATTCGGCAATGAGTTCATTTAAGTTAGACCAGCTTAGCGAATGTTATCATTTGTTAGTTTGTTTTAGTTGATAATCGTAGATATTATGGTCAAGCGATAGATTAATTGGGACTTGAGTTAATCGTTCTAGTCATTATTTGTTTGATCCTTGTTAGTTTAGTCTACTATGCTCGTTTAATTTTACCTAATGACCTTAATCTCATCCTCATCCATGTGGAGACGACCATTAAGTACTACAATGATAGTCATATACTTGTGGCACTTTATTTTTCATTCCAAATTATCGTACATTTCTAGAGATCAAGATATTGAACACTAATCCATTTTCTTAAATAAGAGATTCTTGTAGCAACGGGATCAATGACTTGTATTTTTTCCAGTATGCAATGTATTTTTCATTTTTTTCTGAATTTATGGGATGAATTTCATCATAAAACACCCTAGAATTGGTTTCATTGTGCCCAATTTTGTAATAATTTTGATTACATTCAACAGTATGTTTTTCTAAACACCTCATATCCCACAATCTTGTATTATTAATCTTTCTTTGCCATTCTCTAACTTTTTTTCCAAAATTAATGAAAGTTTAGCTCCAATAAGATTAGCTTCGACTCCCTTACACAATTTGTTGTGCATAATAGCTGCCATTTCCGTCATTCTTAATACATTTTTTACATTTCTCATCCAATAAATCATACCAGCCAGCTACAGAGCTACAAAAACTATGTTTGATATGGTGTAAGAAATTTCCAGCAGTTCGTGTGGTATTCAAGTTGAAGATACCATTCATACCCCTCTTCAAATGCTCTAATATTTTTTCTCTATTACGAGCTCAATCAATACTTAGGATGTAACCTGATTGGTTAATTGGTGCAAAACTAATCTTTTCAAATGATGTGGTCCTCTTTGGGATGAACCCTAAAGGAAAGTTGGTCGTTCATTCTCCTCGAATGTATCTAGGTTTTATAAAATGTGTATTTCTTCTATATCATTTACTAAACTCTGCAGGTTTTGAAATTATATTGTTAACTAGATTGGATTTGAATTCGTCGATGTTAAGCTCTTCGTTAATTTCATTGATTTCACTTTCAACCACTGATTTTACATGTTTTTATGCAATTTTCTCCTAACTGCTTTTGAAGAAACATCATCTAGATCCTCTAGTTTAAATAGGTTCATTTGTGGATATATTTCTTCTTTTATTTGGACGTTATTTGTGTCTTCATTGTCGTTAGATAATATCTTGTTTGTATACTATTATACGTATGATCTTATTTAATTCTTCAAGATTTTGCTCTTTGTCAAACATATTTTGTAACTCCTCAAGATTATACTATGTATATTCCGTCCTCTACTTCTTGTTCTTTTTCTTTCTCTTCCAATGAGTTTTTGACTTCTCCTTTGATTATTATATCTTGCAAAGGAAATTGATTTTTTTAAGATTTCAGAAAGGATATTTATCTTGAAACAGAGTACTGTTTCCTAGATCATATTTTGCATTATGTCTAACTTTGTTGATTAAATAAACATGAATCACATACAATTGTTTCTTTAACTTTTTAATTTTAATCTTAATTTTTGCTAATTTTATTTTTAATTCTAAAAATATATTAGTGTTATAGGTTAATTATAGTGTTATAGAAGTGGATGCCTCTAGATGTGCACAATATGTAAATAATTTTAGCAAGACAATAATGATTCAAGCATTTAGTGCAATTGATAAGCTTACATAACTATTAATTAACTAAATTATCTTGATCGTCTTTTAGCTTCTTGCCTTTGACACCAAACAAAACAGAGCATCGAGTAGTAATTATAAACATAACATCACCTGTACAAAATTAAAATATCCAAAAGTAAGTTTTTAAGGATTGGGATAAAATTTATAAATATGAAACATTCTGTGTGTAAAACCTATACGTGACTTATCCCATAAACATTCATTTCATTGATATTTCATTTGGCCTGGATTCGAAGAAGTGGTTCTCGATAATTTAAGCACTAAACCTCGATGGTCCTTAAAGAAATCAATCCTCCTGACTAGATCTTTCTTCCTTTAACAATCCACATAGATAAGAGTCATCCTCAAGGATTCAAGCGGACTATGTTTATTGAGCTTACATTTAGACTCAAACTGCTCAATCTTAGCGGGTTAATTGATCCCAATTAATCTTTTTCTTAGACTTTTATTGGGCTATGGCCCAATATCTCCTAGAGCTTTTATCTATCTGAATCATTTGCCCCTTAAGGGATGTTCGATTATAATTATGTCTTTAATTGTAACTAGGCCCATCCTCTGTATCTTTTTAGAATTCTTTGCCTTGAATGGTTAGTTATGTATACCATGAGGGCTTTTTAAAGATTTCCTTATTTGGAATTCTAAATCATTAGCTAGTTTCATCCTTCACTACCCAAGAAATTATTGTGGCATCTACTCAAGGGACCTTAAACCTACCTTCATTGAATATCTCTTTGCCTTCTATCAAATTCCTCGCGCCACTAATGGTAGGTGGTTTAATTTCATGAGTTTTCTTGATTGGGATTTGTATTTGTTGAAGTCTTTCCCTCCAAGCTAGTGATGCATTTTGGCTTTAATCCTAGCTATAAACATACCCTTTTAGGCTAATTTCTTTAAAAGATTTCTTAAAGCTTTTAAAACTTCTTTAAAAGAGTGTATTAACATCACCCCTTCTTAGCTTTACGTAACTTTTCTCAATTTTTTCTATTCCCTATGTTTCCTCCCAGACCCTTTTCCTTTAAGATGTTAAACCTCTCTCACTGACGATCCACTTGGACTTCTTCTAGTTCCCTTTTTTTCCCTCCATGCCCCTAAGGAGGTGGCTCTTAAGGACCACCACATAGGATAAGGTCCCTGGACAGCTATGTAGAAAGAGCAGAAAGGAAGCCCTCTATAAGTTTTTAACCTAATTTGCATCTTATCTTAGAGTTAATTTCTCCCTATTCTTCCTTTATTCCAGGGAGAAATTTTTAAAAAGGTCTATAGTCATCCCACCTACTACACCCTTATCACTACCTAAGATCCAAACCAAATCCAAGGGCTCTCATGTCCGCGCATACTCACCTATCCTTCTATTACCCTTAGGGGCTTTGGAGATGATTGTTTGACTGATTATGCTCCATATCCATCATTTGGGCTTTGCTTTTCCATTCTACATTCCTCCTTCTCCATCCAGGGTAGAGGAATCAAGGTGATAAGGTACAGGCCACTAACACAGAGGTTCTCTAACATGTCATGGTTTTAAAGAAAATGACTCTCTTAATCACTCAAGGAAATGGGGCTTAAGGGGAAGACCCTCCCGGACCTACCAACTTGGGCCCTTAAATGAGGATCTGAGTAGGTTTATTAAGGTGCCAAGGCAATTAGTAGCTATAAGGAAGGAGCTTAGTCATTTTCTTCCTTAAAAGACACTTTTTTTTTTTAATTTTCTAGACTCTACGCATAATATTTTCCTTAAATTCTAACTCAGTTTTCAATAGGAAATGGCCTCCAATTTTGGCAAACAACACATGGATGAATGGCCACATAAGTTTATTTTCCAACAGGTAATGAATCACCTTTAGATTTTAGGACTAGAGTGAGTTATGAAACTTAAACCTAACAAGGGCAAGCCTAGCAATACATGATATTAATAATGAGCCTAGCTAGGCCGTCAAATGGGATTTAAGGGTTATGATTTTATGGAAAGATGGTGGACAGCTCCAGCAAATGCCTCCTTGAATATCTCCCCCAAATTCGACAATTTGGGATGGCGGAGGATGACAACACGTGCAAGTGTAGTAAATTCTAGCCTTGCATTTTCATCTAGCGGTCTAGCTTTCTTTGTTTTAATTGTTATCAATTATTTTCTTTATAATTCTACTGCTTAATAAAAACCTTGGAGATTAGGGTACCTAACCACATAATGACTTGATTCCTTGTATTATTTTCATATTTGGATTATGGAATAAAAAAGCCTTTTGTTTGTCATTTCTCTGTAAAAATCTCATTTCCTTTATCTCTCTCTTAGAGAGTGGTAATTTTCAGTCCTATATTCATTTCAATATTTGATGCATAGGCACTATGACACTGAATGATGTGCTGAGTACTCTAGATGCTAGGTTGGCCATTAACTTAGACATATCTTCTTCTTAGTATTATTGATTCTAGTTCCACAAACAAAATCTGAGAAATTTATTTGCATTGGGTTTGGTCGTTGCTTGGGGTTATAATGTAGTTCATTAAAATGTTTTTGTGGGTAGTTGTTCATCCTTTCCATGTAGGGAATAATGATCAAATATCAACTCCATCATTTGACCAATAGGCATTTTCACATCCTTCAAGTGGTAACCTTCGCGACTTCTCCTTTGGATCTACTGGTGGGTTTATTGATCTTTCATACCTCTTGGAATTCTCTTATAAGTTTATGCCTTTGTTTCCCAAGGGATTTTTCTTGTGGATCACATGGTCTCTTCCACTGGGGAATTCTTAGAGATCCTTGCCCTTTTTTATGGAGAGGAGTAGCAGAGTCCATAAGAGTGTAAAAAGCTCTAGAGGCCAAGCTTATACCCATGATGAATAGGAGATTTCCTCTTGACCCTCTAACATTGTGCTTCTACTAAGGAAGAAGAGATTTGGTCTCTCCATTAGACAATAAATTCTTTTACAGAATGACATCCTACAAGGATCCTTATGGTAAGGTATTGTTCATTTAAAAAATCAGCAGCAGCAGTAATGGATGATTTGTTTCCCCTTTCAAGAGAGAGGCTTCAGAAAGCAACTTTTGAAGATCTTATTGGATCATGCCCCTACCTTCTTGCTTCTGAACTCCATGTTGCTATTGGGAAGGCACAGGTTTGCGATGTTACCCCTCTTTTTAGGTTGGTAACTATAAAGATTGAAAATGCCCTTTTGAAGGCCAACCTCAAGAATCTCAAGAGGCCTTAAGGAAATCAGTAGTTGAGAATGAGAACCAAAGGAGAAGCTAGATAGAGAGTAAGAGACCAGTCATTCCTTTAAGGAGGACGTGATGAAGACTCTAGCTAGCTAGTTTCCCAACTTCATGAGATAGGTAGAGGCTACAGCTAGTGCAAAGACATCCAAGAAGATGAGGACTGACTGAACAACCTTTTAATATGTGGCATAAGCTTGTCTCATTTTATAAAGTTTTATAAATACGAGTATTAAATGTATGTCTTTGCGCAACTTTTAACTCTTCTTAAGTCTTAATCTAACCTTATGGAAACTTTCATTATCTATTACAGGGTTGAAGTTTTTGACTTATTCTTAGGAACCTTGCTCATATAAGTGTTAAAATGGCCTCAACTGAACTTAATGACTTGTTTTAGGAATGTATAAAGGTATAAAGGATTGTAAACACTATCTTATTCATTCTGTTATAATTTAAAGCATTAGTCCCAGGGAGGTACAATAGTGTCAACCTAGTTACAAAACTTAACTAGTGCTTGCATGGAAATAGAAAAATAATATAGTGAAAATCTATGCATGGTAGCTTCTGAGATTATCCATGTGCCAAATATCTGGAGCATCTTTGCACCCCAAGGTCACAAATTTAATTTGAAGGCACTGGTAAAGGCTTCTTTTCTTATTTGTATTAGTAAGCACAACTTCATTTTGCGCCCTCATGCTTTACTTTTGTCTCATTCCTCTACACCATCAGACTATTTATACCAACTTTTACAGGTATAAGAGTTTCTGTATGAACCAGCATAATCCAAACCTAAACTAAGCCAGGGTTAAATTATTACTTCCTTTATTATCGAGCTCAAGGATACCAAACATGTTAACCTCAGGCTGCTTTATAGGTTGTCTCTTGTATGCCAATTAGGCCCCTTTCACTTCATATTCCGTATACAAGACTGCCCCCTTTAAGAGCCTATGAAAGATTCCTTTGCACCTTTTGATCTCCCATAATACTTCCTACAGAGCCATTGTCTGCAGAGTATTGCATCTCTAGTTTGTAGGTAAATATTGTTGCTCGTATAGAGTTTAGGAGTGGTATCCCTATCATGATGTTTGCATAGAAGGCATATCCATGGACATTATCGGTACCTGGCAATTCTCTCCCTTGTGAGTTTGCACCTTGGTTTATAACTTAGCCATCCCTTTAGGTTGCATGGTATACCTTGTGAACGTTACAATAGGGTACGACACTAGAGACATATCTTTAGGCTTGAGGCTTTGCCTAATAAAAAAATACAAAACATGACACCTATAAAACTTCTACTATTCATTGGTGCACTACTATTCTTATATTTGGCTACTACCAACTTGATTAGCATAAGGTCCTTGTATGACTTAGAAATAGATCTAACGCCTTTAGAAGGCATTTTTGGAGGAGTACTTCAACACTTCCACCAATCGTCATGGGCTTTTCTAGTTTAAAAGCCATGCATGTATCCTCAGGACCCTATTAGTCAATCTTCTTAGGATGGTCGCCCAACGATTAGCCATAATTTGCCATTGAGGGGTATGTCTTGGTAGTCATCTTCTTCTGAACTCCTTTTGTCTTGATGATTCCCCTCTTTTGAGCCCTATCCTTAAGATATTTCTCTAATTTCCCCTTGTTTGGTGTAACAACCCCAGCCCCTAGGCCAGAAGTGTTACGCTTTCCTAACTTTTTACTTAATTCCTGGGACGAAACAAACAGAATTCCCCCTAAAAACTAACCATTTCCAGGCTAAAAGCCTCACAATAAGTCCCTGTAAATCAACGGAAGCGCAAAACATTTAAAACATAGCTCAACGGCCACACGCCGGAGTTCATAACTCAACGAACCACTCGCTCGGAGTACACCAACCAGATTGATTCATGAATAAAGAAGAAATGGAAGATACAACTCAACGGTTAACAAAACCGGAGTATTAAGATTTACATCCCAAAACATAGCTAAAGTAAACCAAGAAGACATCTAACTAAATTGATGGTTGGCTCAGGCGGCCATACAGAGCGACCTTTATACCATATGCATTACATGACTTCATTAAACACGTAAGATCCCTTCAAATGAGCACATGCGACGCCTTGTAAGCAACAATAGGTTTCTTCTAGACTTATCTGACTCAACTTCTTCCTGTCAGAAAGAAAACCTGGGGAAAAGGGGAAAGAGTAGTGGGATGAGCAACCACACGCTCAGTGAGTGTCCCGCAACCCCCTTAAAACCAAAACCGTTGCAGGCAATAGTATCTTTACTAGTCACATATCACGTTTCCATACTTTACTATCATAATAGATATTCATATAACCTTTATGGGAGGATCACTAAACATAAACTTCACTTCGACCACTCAATCATATTTCTAGGTTCCTCAACGACGGAGTTCTTTACTAGCATGCAGTTGGGCACATGAGTAAGCATCGAAGGCTAAGTATACGGATCTTTTCTTTTCATAACATAACTTCCTAACACTCCATTTAAACTACACATGAACCCTCAATCATATGATGTGTATATAAGGTTATTCCTTTTCATAATACACTTTTCTTGGCATTTCATTCATATAATATACATATCACACACATAAACATATATCAAGCATTTAAGTACCTTTAAACATCATATTAAGCTATATGACACCCTCGCATGCTATTCACATATCAACGTTCATTTATATAATATACATATCACACACATAAACACATATCAAGCATTTAAGTACCTTTAAACATCATATTAAGCTATATGACACCCTCGCATGCTATTCACATATCAACGTTCATTCTTTTAGGAAGAGACGCCTTCATTCATGGAATTTTTAACGTGCTATAACTTTCTTTCTCATCTCATACACTTTAAACCAGACAGATTTGCTATGGATAAGAATGATGCCAAATAAGATTAGAATCCACGTTTAACCATACTTAAGAATCATTCATAATGCATCCATTGAAAGCTTTTCTTTAATACATAGGCTAAGAATCCACATTCAAACATGCTTGAGGATCATTTCATAACTCCTTCATTGAAAGCTTTCTTTCTTTTGTTGAAAATGTTTTCTTAGTCTTCAAAGGAAGTTTCATTTCGTTTGGTCGTGTAACGACCCTTATAAGCTTTTCATACATCATTCCATATAGCCTTTTGGGCCCATAAAAAGAACTTCCTTTCCTTTTTAATCGTTTAAAAAAAAGGGCAAAGGGCCAATTGCTTTTCTTAACTTAGTACGAAAGTACTTCTGGCATAAGATCATTACAGGGTGCTGATTGGGTGAGAACTATTCTCGACCCCATAGTGAGACCTAACGCTCAAGCTTAAGCTCTTACTCCCGGGATGGCTACATATAACATATCGGACCATTACATTAGCCCTCTTGGCCTCTAGGGTTTATCCAGACTTATCCCCTAGGGTAACATCATTCTTTTCATATAACATCGTTCTTTTCATTCTTTTCATATAGTCTGAAGCACATTATCTTAGCCACTTTAAAGCGTATGGGCCATAACGGCTAATAATTTTGTTGTGTCTTTTGGTAAAATCATTTATCACATAACTCACACTTTTCTAAACCGTTTTAGGGATTCCCCCGTTCAAGCAGGTTCACTCCCAAATACTGTTTGTATAGCGAAAATAGGCCATTGCTTGCTATTAATCATGGCTATTATTAGTTTGAAAACACGAGAAACGTTCTTTGTCAAATCACCACACTTTCACGCATAATGCATCTTAGATATAAAAGGGGGAAAGGGATTCACACGTTTCACGTTCAAACACTTCACAATCATTTCAACACAATGAGCCACACATGGCCTCGCAATCCACACGATTGTGGTAATTTCACAACCCGAACTCCCTCCTCACAAGCACCGTACCACAAGACCTCGAACGCTCATGATTCTTTCCTCACCTACCAACTCAATTCATCGATTCATTAATCACAACATATTATCATATTAGCTTATGTAAAAGGGAGTAGGGTTTAGGCTCTTACCTGAGCAACCAACACCATTCAGCGGTGCGTTACAACAAGCATACATATAGCCACATTTATCCATAATTCGACAACACTTTATTCAGTAAATCAAACATAATTTGATTCTAAACATATACGATGCATTTCGAAGTAACTTTCCTAAGCATGAATGTACTAAAAAGGGTTCGAATGAAAGCTAAACATATTTCAATAGCTTCGAATTCAATTTGTTTACATGCATTAGCTATTTAACTTGAATCGAAGCTAAACGCGTTTATATAACTTCGAGATTAATTCCTTTAACATGCATTAGCTAATCTACTTGATTCGAAGCTAAACACATCTCATTAACCTCGAAATTAGCTCATTTGCACGCATCGGTTAATCAATTCGAATGGAAGCTAAACACGTTAAAAGGACTTCGATTTTAATCATTTTTCACATATTAGCTAAATAACTTGAATAGAAGCTAAGCACATTAACGCAACTTCGATTTTAATCCTTTTTCATACATTAACTCATTAACTTGAATCGATGCTAAACACGTTAAACTAACTTCGTTTTTAATCCTTTTTCATGCATCAACTAATTAACTTGAATCGATGCTAAACACGTATAATTCACTTCGAATTACAATCTCAGGCATCCATTAACTACATGCATTCGAATTAACGCTAAACGCATATAATTCACTTCGAATTACAATCTCAGGCATAAATTAACTACATGCATTCGAATTAACGCTAAACACATATAATTCACTTCGAATTACAATCTCAGGCATAAATTGACTACATGAATCGAATTTAAGCAGGTATAGCTCACTTCTTGACATTTCTAACGCATTTAGCAAACCCTGACTTGACATGCAACATCAATCTGCTGAAAACATTTTCGAAATTAGTAATAGCTTAGGAGGCGAGAACACCCACCTCGATACCACGCTAGAGGCACGCGATTTAGCTTAAATTGAGGCCAAAAATCAAACACCAAAAGCCAGACGCTCCTCTGCTCTTCGCACGTGATTCGACTAGCCCAAACCCAAAAACCCTAACTTGTGGTTTTTTGAGAAATTTAAGCATGGTTAAGGAGGATTCAAGGTGGGGATTCAACTTAAAGGAGTAGAGAAGTTCGAAACTCACCGTGCATGCGTGATTTCGACCGAGTGTAAGGCCGTCCTTGCGCCAGAATCGGCCCAGCCATGGCCGATTTTCGCTCAGCATCGGCACAGGTTGGTCGCCGTCAGCTAGGGGAGGCAGATTGGGGCTTGGAACCGGCGAGTATAGTGTGTATGAGGTGAGGAGATGAGGGAGACGGTGGTGGCTTTTGGGCAGTGGTGGACGCTTGTTGGGGGGACACCGGTGGTCTCCTCTCGCCGGTGACGTGTGATGGACGGCAGTGACGCCAGACGTCGGCCACTGGTTGCTGGTGAGAGGAAGAGAGAGAGTGAGAGCGAAGCAGAGAGAGAGAGGGGGGCGTTTGGGGGAGTCGGGTCTCAGGTACCCGACTTCGACCCCCCCTTTTTGATCCACTTTTCCCTTTTTTTTTGTTGTTTTGGGTTAAACTAACAACATTCAACTAAATTCTGGTCCCGTACTCGCTAATGGTTAGGCTAAACCCGAATTGAACGACCTACTATGAACATTTCGGTTTAAACTTTGGGAATCGGCCAAGTAAAATGAAAAACAATTTTAAAAACTTGGTTTAGCGTTGATTCAAATATTTTATAAATAAGTAGCGTCAATAATAACGTTAGTCAAATAATCGTTCTTTGTAATGAATTTAATCGTTAAAAACTCACACAGTTACTAAAAATACGATTTTATAACGTAAAAGCAAGACAGGCAACTTAACGTAAAAATAACAAAGGTGGGTCTTACATTTGGCCAGATCATTGAGTATTAGAACTAGTCCCAGTAGTATTGTGCATCATGCCCTTAATTCTATTAGAAGACATACCACTGTCCTTAGTATTATTCTTAGACCTCATTTTGAAAGGCTTAGGAGCATTCACATCAATATGCTCTGATCTCTATCAAGATCTCACTCCTTGAAGTGTTGAAGAGAGATTCTATCTAATAGGCTCTTTCGTTATTCTCTTTTATTCTGCTTGACTGGCCTTTTTTCATCAGTCTCATACATCTTTTAAAGAGTTTTCAGTCCCTTTCATGATTGCCTCCAACTAAATGTACATCCTTGTTATGTTCAAGGCCTCTTCTGTGGTAGTTGGGCATTCTGTAGTTAATGTTTCAAATAAGCCTCTGTGCTTAACCTCATAAGTAAATGAGGCTAACGCCACATTTGGCTTGACGTCTTCCATAAAGCGTTCTTCAAGAGTAAATATTCCTATACATTCCAAAAGGCCCTCCTAGTTTCTTTGGGCTAAGTTTATTAGTTTTATAGCTAATTTTGTATCCGCCGTTCTGCTTCTAATAAAGTTACATCTAATATAAGAAAAAGATTATCTTAAGATTTGATTGATTATGGTGGTGGCATATTGAATTAGGCTTATGTTTCTCCCATTAGGGTAGTACAGAAGTATCTGCACATCATACCTTCTAAGGGAGAAGGTTGTAGATAAATGTAGGTCAAATAAGCATCAAGGTGTTTTTGAGGACTATAAGTTCTATCAAACTATTACAACTTTAGTACCTTGATCTTCTGTGGTATTTCAGCCTACAAAATCTTAGTGTCAAATGATGCCTCAATTAGAAGGTGGCCAATTAATGGAGTACCTTAACTAAGGCTATTCTTAGATTTTTTATATGAATGCTACTGAGATTATACAGCTTTAAAAAGCTTAAGACCTGTTACAATGACTTTTCTTCACAACCCATGACTCGATGGGCCTTTCCTTACCAGGCCTCTTTTGCTTGCATTTCTAATGTTCGGAAATTTTTTGTTCAAGGTATCTCCTAAGTATTCATCCTCTCTAGTACCTCGAAGGTCTATTCTCTAGTATAATCTACTAGCAGAGGCTTTCCTTAATTGACTCTGAAAAGCCGAGAAATCATCTAACTTTTTATCATGAGGACATATTATCGACCTTTAATTTCTTTAACTATTCCATCATCTTCGGAGCATTGTTTACTTGTTTTAGGCCATAAGTGCACCATAGATACAGATGCCTTCTAGGGGGAGTGGTATCCTCTTAATTTGAGTTATCCTCTGTGAAATAATCTTCTTTCCTGGAGGTCTAGGCATCGGGATCCTTATTTCTTGAGATCTTAGTTCTTAGGGATGACAATGGCTTATCGCTTACTACACCTTCGTTGGGTAACACCTTGCCCAATTTTAGGTTCTATAATGCTTTAACGTGGTATAGCGTTTCTAAGCTTCTTTGGGAACCTCAAGAAAGTGGTGTCACTATCCAAGGATAACCTTTCAGCCCTTTAAGAGCCTCCAATGCTCAGGCTACGAAGAAGTTTAGGAGAGAATAATTGTTATATAGCTTATGAAGGTCTGGTTTACGTACTTTAACATTGGCCATGACTTGTTTATAGAATAATTTTAGGATAATTCTCTTAGAAGAATTTAACCAGGATTATATATCTTTTGGATATAGATTATTTTCTAGTTTTATACAAACTGAAATATCTTGGGCCGATTGCTTGTGTCTCTAGGAGCTCTTAGCTACATCTGTCTTATAATAACAAGCCAGGAAGATAGGAATCACAACAATGCTCTAGATGGACTAGATTTGATAGAGCTTATATTCGAGTCCAAACTGCTAAATTCTTACAACATAATTGATCCAATCGATCTCTTTCTTAGGCTTTTCTTGGGCTTTGACCCAATGCCTCTTGAAGCCATCATCTACCCCAATTAGTTTATGTGCTTAATTTTCACAATTGGACATAATATTTTTACCAAAATAATCCCCTTCCTTTTTTCTTTTGGCTCTTGTGTATGGTTGAAGTAAACCTTAGTTTGATTAAAAAAAATCATAATTTAAATCAACATAATTTGATCAAAATCCAATAAAATCATAATAGAAGTAGTAAGTAGTCATTTGATAATTCATTCTTTACTATAAGAACTCGAAATAATAAATCACATTTCTTTACTTTTCATAAGTTCGAAGATAACTAAAGGAACTTCTGTAAAAATTGTCATTAGTTCGGCTTACTAATCTTTGTAGGCTTTATCTTAATTTGTAAAAGATTAATCAAAGATGCTCAAAGATTGGGATGTTACATCTTCCCCCTATAAATGTTTCATTCTCAAAATGCAAAGTATCTTTCTCACCTGTAATAGGCAGGGGTAAAGGTTTTTCATTTCCACTTTGGCTTTCAATGTAGCTTCATATAAGTCAAGATAAGTCCATAGTACTTTTACCACAGGAATTTCCTTAATCCCTAATTTCTTAAGTGTCATATGAATGATTTGATAAGGTTGTTCCTTATATTGTAATTCCTTTGCAATTTTAACGGCTTATTCCTGATCACATGACTTAGATCATATAGATAACATCATGGTTGGGAGACATGGAATACATTGTGCACATGTCGTAAGTTAGTTTGGTGGAGGTAGCTAATGAACTAAGATATTTATTTCTTTAATGGTCTCGTATGGTTCTATGTGCTTGTGACTTAGCTTTCCCTTGACATTGCATCTTTTTATACCTTTGGTTGAGGACACTTTTAGGAACACTTAGTCTCCAACTCAAAATTCTAATAGTTTTCTTCTGTCATCATAACAGGACTTTTGTGTACTTTACCTATATTCATCTTTTGCGAGATCATCTTTGCTTTCCAAGTCAATTTTTGGGTCAATTTTGGTCTTAGAATTATTGTGCCATCTATGTCACTTTAACAAACTAGAGGTTGACATCTTCTTCCACATTACACTTCAAATGGTGTCATTCGAAATGTTGCTTGGTAACTGTTGTTATAAGAGAACTCTATTAAAGAAAGATACTCTTCCTATTAACCTTGAAAATGTACTACACAAGCTCTCAACATATTGTCTATACTTTTGCTACGTCATTCTATTTTACCATCTGTTTATAGATGAAAGACAGTACTAAAAGTTAGTGCTAAACGCTCTCTTTAGGGCCTTCTAGAAGCTCAACTCCAAGGCGTTGATGTTCATCTCTAACCCTTTGACATATTTCAAACTTATCAACAAGCTATGTCACTTCTCTCTTCATACTCCTCCACTAATAATGTAAATTTTGGTACATCTTGGTCCCTCCTACGTGGATGGAATATTTCAAGTTATGAGGCTCCTATTAGCACCTTATCTCTTGGTTCTATCATTTGCGGTGCACACAACCTATTTTGAAATCTTATGATTCCTTCATCATCTACCACGAAGCTGGTTGCTTTTCCTTTTCCCATATTTTGCATAATTCTTTATGTTTCAGGGTCATCATACTGACCTTGTATTATTTAATCCATCATATGTTATCGTAAAATATCACAACTAGTATAATTGATAAACCTATTTCATTCCATACTATTTGCTTAGGCTTTATTAGTAAACCAATTGCTGAAGAGCTATATAAATGTATTATCTTATCATTATTACATTTAACTATAAAATAGGGCTGACATAATGTTCAGGTTTTGCTCATGTTCAGGATTCCAATCAAGCACCAAGGAATCTTGCTAGAACAAAGAACCTTACTCTAGCTATCGAAGTGGTCATGATATTAAACTTATGTGCTGGTGCAGACTGTGTAGGTTACAAGGTTAAAAGAAAGAATATTTTTTATTCATGCCAATTTCATAGATAGTCCTCAATGTTATGGCATTCAAACAAGTAAAACTCAGTCTTGAGGTCGGATACATTGTTGTTGAAGGTTGTTGTGCTTGGATATTATGGATTAGTCAATAGCTAAGGGATCTTGGACTGGAATAGTAGAAAATTCTCATCAAGTGTAATAATCAAAGTGCTATCAAAATCACCAAAAATCTAACACAACACTGAAGAACCAAGCATATTAAAGTAAGGTATAATTTCATCTGAGATCATGTTGAAAAAGGTGATATCTATTTAGATTTTGCATCTAGCAGTATGTAGTTAGCTAATATCTTTACCAATTACTTAGGTAGTGAATTAAAGGATATTTTACGAGTCAATGTCTTGTATTGGCATTGTATCTTACTACTTATATAAGGTGAAATTGCCTATGTCATCTATTTCTGGTTGACATGCCTATCTCTACTAGCATATTCAAGTTATTACAATGCTCGTATTTGTTCCTATATGATCCTCATATGCATTCCATGATAAAATAATATCTTTATGCTCTAGTATAGTTTGAAAAGTATTGATCTACATAGGTACTAGCGAAATATTGTTCACCCCACCCAAGTGCTATTAGTCTAAATGGAGTGAAAATCACGAACAAGATTAACTACCTATGATTTGATTGTTTATTGATACGGGAGCACTCAATTTTTTTTTTTATTCTATCACATTCCAATTGATAATATCTTATAACAAATGTTGCATAATTAGAAAAGGTTAGTGGAAGAATACCCTTAATGTGAAATGATTATGTGCTTCAAGTGATAGCATACGTTTTGATTGCAAGGAACATTTCTTATTGCTAGAAGGGTTATTTGATCATGTTCACAGAGTCACATAAACTCTTCCCTTGTGCACAAATGGTCATAAGTGACTAACATGACAAGCTTCATGGGAAATTAAATATCTAAAACTTCAACACTAGAGTTTAGCTACCTAAAACTCCCACCATTAAGGACATTGATAGATACATCGGAGATAGAACTGTGTAAGAGTCGTAAAATTTCCGCATTGTGAATTGAACTTGGAATGAAATTCATATCACTCTGATCAATCTCACTAATATGAATGTTATATATCTGTATGATAAAAATTAATTTTACTAATTATATATGCAATTCCACGTTCGATAAATATAGCATAAATACTTGCTACATTTTATGCCATTAAGTACTAAGTTATCACATTTGATTAGAATGGGTTAATTGAATTATTCATTATTTAACTACCTAATAATCTACATAAGATGAATTTTATGGTTTTCATAATACAACAGCTAGTCAAACATCAGAAATAAATAAAGTGGATTAAAAAAAATTTTGAATCAAGGGCGGGCTAAAAACACTGTATGTCAAATGCAATCAATGTTGCCAAAAATAGAACATGCCAATATCAAAGCTCAGAAAGAAGCTCTACCTTATAAAACAGGGAATGCAATAGCTAACACATTATGTGAATGTAAAAGTCGATGACTTTTTTATAATGTCAGGCTAATTATTTAGATTAATAGTTTTATTATCAATGTTTGATTAGACGTTAATATTTGTGGGTTTATTAAAGCGAATACTTTTATTAAATTTGGTTTTGAAATTTCATGACTTATTATATGAATGTGAAAACTTGCTAAATACTCGAGTATTAAATGTAGTGGGATGGATTGAGTGGGCCAACGAATACTCAAATATGTGGGCTTGATTTTAGGCCTAGAAATTCATGACTTAGATTAGTAGAAAACCCCAAAAAAAAAAAAAGAGAAAAGGATAGCTAAAAACATTTAGGTGCCAGGCGTCCATTTTGCAAATAAAAGCGCGACACTTAGCAAGTCTCTTCTCCTTCTCATGACATCCAGCCTTGCCCACTAAACCACCATCCTCACTGCTCCTTCCACCAAACAAATAGAGAAAAAGAGAAAAGGGAAGAGTATAGATGGCAGTAATAGGGTAGCGAAAAGGAACATGATAGAACATTGGCAGCGGAGCGTGAGAGAGGAAGGTTGAGGTAGCAACAGCAGCAACAGGAGGAGGAGAGACTCGAACACAGCCCTAGTTCACCCAATTAACCCCGGGAGTCGGGTCCTTTAGCTTGAATTAAGGTAGGTGACTCTCAATTTCCAAAGTACTGGTTAATCTCTAAATTTTTTTTTCTAGTTTGGGCTTGTGAACTGAATTAAGTTCTAGAGTTAAGACAATGGTGGATTAAAAGTAATTCTGGGAAGAAGAAAGGGTTGGATGAGTTGAACAGGATTAGTGGGTTGTTTGGCCATGATTTGAGGTGAAATTTGTGGACACCGGTGTGACTTGGGAGGTTGGGTATTTGGGTGTTGGATGGATACTATTGTGTAGTGTTAACTACTATTTAGGAGTGTTAATTGTTTTGTTGTTATTTCTAATTTCACTAAAATAGTTCATGTCAGATTGTGGTGGTAGCATCATTGTTGTCCGAGTTATGTTGTGCTTGTTGCTCCCAATTTATGGCCAGTGCTGACTTCGCCTAGAGACTTAGGCTGGGGACCGGGGGGTCAGCTGATTAATTAAACTGATCGATTCAGCAGTGAACTAGTCCTTAAGCCAAGCAACATTTCACTCTAACTTAGCCTAAACATTGTCAAACCTAAACCTGAATTGAACCTAAATTGAACTAAACTCTCAACCTGCAAAGAACTAAAGTAGAAAAAAGAAGAAGAGGGGTAGTGACTTAATGGCAGTTGAACCTAAGGAAATGGAATCTGAATGGCACTAAACCAAATCTGACCTAAACTGAAGGGAATGAAGGAAACTTATTAGCACTTGTGTGTGAGACATGTGTGCTTGTACCATTTGCTAAATTACAGTGAGCTTGGCCTAAATGGCCCCTTTGTTAATGACTTGTGAGTCATGAAGTAGTTTGAATTAAACGTTTCCTTATTTTGATCTAAATTGTGCTAAATCATATGTAAATACGTATTTGATTTGCTGATTGCATCAAATTATTTGATTCCAAGACCCTTGAGTAACTTTCTTACAAGATAACCATGTAGGTTACTGAATTGGATCCATTATAGCTTTTAAAATTGATAACTAGGTTATATCCTTTTCAGAGTTAACTTATGCAAAGTGCTTCGTAAGAAACAATGAGGAATGACGAGGCTATTTAGCAAAACTTGAACTTCTCGTGCATATCAAAAGTGAGGTTTAATTGAATGTTGTAAGCTCTTTCATAACTTAATTGCTGCTACTTGTGACCACATAGAGTCTTTTGTTATGGCATAAATTGTTTTACACTTTGGCAGAAAATTTACATTTGAAATGTCGAGAAACTAAGAAGTTTATTCATGGTTGCAAACTACTAGCTCCTAAAATGAGTTTTTATACCCCTTCATTTTAGAGGTGAATGGTTACTTGACCATAACTCGATTGGAAGCTTGCTTTGCCAAAATAAGAGCTTGTGTACTTTTCAGAAGTCGACTTGATGTTGTTAAGACATTTTAGCCTTCTTGAAACTGGAAATGTCATTGTCGTGGAACAATTGAAATTTTGATACTAGATTTATTGAACATGAGTTACATCTAAAATGCTTTCGGTAGGAAAATAGTGCTAATTGTTTGGACACAAGTTTAGGGAGTAAACCCGATATGTGGGAATCCTAACTCCTAAGGAGCAGACCAAACAGTGGGAACCCTAGTAGACCCTAACGAGGGTCAAAGTCTAGTGACCAAGCAATGCCACGGGGATAACATGAGTCGTCAGCTATGAGACTTACTTGAAGAAAGTACTAACAAGTGAATCCGATACCCTGAAAGTTTATTATTACTTATTATAAGTTAAAAACTCCTTGCTTGAGCACTATAGTAGTGCAAATGTTTGGAAAAGCATATGTACTCTTCAAAAAGTCCTCTTCTTGAATTCTAAATGATGCTTCCGGCAAGACATTGTTTTTATAAGTGCTTAACTTGGTTTTAGCAATGGTTCTTGCCTCATTATGCATAAAATTCTGTTTTCTTGCTAAATGAACTCAAATTGGTAACTCTACATGAATTCTTTTGGTGTTAAGTGTTAACTGTGATCAAAAGGCATACTTCTTACTATCAGAGACATTTATGCTTAATGTGATGATGTTAAGTGAGAGCAATGTGTGGCTATCACTACTAGGGTACAGGGTTTGTAAGTTAGGCAAGGACCAGGCTTAGAGAGTTGAACTAAAGATGAGGAGTCGATTGCATTTGAGTTCTAGGGCGTATTAAAGTGTTCTTGGATGTGGATAGTTTCGTATGTTTAATATGTTGATATTAAGTACTAATTTCTGTTTGATTGCTACTTAAAAGTATTGCGTGCAAATGTTTTATTTTCGGGATGAGAATTACCTGCTAAGCGTGTGGTAGCTCATCCCCCTCTATTTCTTTTTTTTCCCAGGTTCATGGAAGGACAGATAAAGGTCTTCTGTACATGTAAACTGGCCCGAAACTTTTCTTTTCGTTTTTAAAAAGGAGTCATATGTAAATGTACTTAGATCCATGAGTTAAATGGTGTAATGTGATGTAACATAAGCTTTTAAGCATGTACAAGTTAATTATTATAGTTCATGTAATGCATATTGATTAGCGGTTACTCTGAATGGCCATCTAGGCCAACCATCTGAATAGTCCATCGTAATATTAGTTGGAGCTGAGTTTTGCTTTTAGGAAGTAACCCCAATGATCCAGGGGTGTGTTTCGTTGAGCTATATCATTATTTCTTTCTTTCATTCAACTTTATAGCTTATGTACTCCAAGCATGTGGCCTATGGATTTGTCATCTCTAGCGTGTAGTCATCGAGCTTGTTGCATATATTCTTTACATTTTTACTGTTACAGGTACTTAATGTAAGGCTTTAAGCCTAAGTTGTGCTTAGTATTTAGGTGGAACTTTATCCATTTTGTTCTAAAATTTTAGGAATCACTAGGATCACTAGCTCTAACGGGTAGGGGTGTTACAAATGGTATCAAAATAAGATTTTGCGACTATAGTCACGAACTCAGTCTTGCATTTCATATAACCATCTAGGTATTCTTGAGTGATAATATAACATCGTATATCTTTAGGTGTAAATGTGTTTCTAATGTGCTAGCTGATGTGACTGATGGATTGTTGTGTGATTAGAGTGAGCTGGTTAACTTAAAAAAGTGAGTTATTTGTTGGAATCTGAGTTAAATGACCTGTATTCCCATGCGCTAGCTAAGTGTTAGCTCCATTAGTGATGCTGTTTGTGTAGGCACCATTGATGACAGTTTAAAGTTCACTTGATTTTGAACTCATAGCCCTAAGCTTATTCTCTGCCCTTATGGACGATTTGCTCCTTGGGCCCAATAATGAAGAGGGTAGATACACTCAAAAGTTGCTAGACAAAAGGTCAGAAACGCTTTATCTATTTTCATTTTTCAAAACTAATAGATTTTTGAGCGTTAAAGTCTTTCCTCATCATTTAGTCAAGTTTTGCTTTGCATTTAAGGACCTCTAATTGCTTGAGTTTAGATTCATGAATACGTGATCTTATGTTTGACTGGATGCTGTTTGTGAATAGGTAATGGATCTATTAGTGATAAACTACTAGAGAAGTGATTAGGATTTTGTTCGATGCTAAATTGTCGTATTTTATATGCCTCTATCGCATAATTTTTGGCCCGTACAATCAGATAATCTCTAGTATTTTTGTATGTTTTGTTTACTTTTATAGGTAATAAGTTCAATTGAGCAAATGCCGTAAAAAGGGCAAAGAAGGAACAAGAAAGCAAGAAGATCACAAAGCAAGAAGGGAAGGGGTACTTGTGGCACCACGCCCCTGCAGGATGGCAGGGGCTAGTGACAGCCGGCCATCATGAAGCCAACGGCCAGTGATGGTGGTGACGGCGATTGTCGAACCACCACCCATCTCCGTCAGCTATTCTTTTTGCCCCCTTTTTTTCTCCCAGCTTGATTTGCATTGAAGGGGAGTTTTGGGGGGTACTTTTTGGAGAGGTTTTAGCTTAGATTTATCCGTTAAAACCCCATTAGGGTAACAAACTAGGTAGATTAGGTTCTATTTTGGTTGTTTGGATTCAAGTTTATAGATTTCCAAGTCTATTCAAACAATAGAGACTAAGTTTATCTTCTCTCTCTCTTTAATGTCATGCTTCTTGTTGTTTGGTACTTTATTAATTATTTCCTTTATTTTCTTTTTGACGTTTAGCTGTGATTAAGTTGTGATCATTGATTGCGATTAGCCGTTAAGATGGCTAGTTGATCTTGTTTGAACCTTAACCTACCTTATTTATTTTTGGATTTGGGGTTTTCTCTCGTGCCTACCAAGTGTTCGATGAATTGCTGGAAGGAGTTTTCATCTATGGTTTGGGACAATTCACTTGTGCTAGGAGGTGAGGTAAATTGTTTAGTTTGGGTAGAGAGGATAGCTAGTTTTTGCGCATGAAAATAGTCCGAGTTCTACCTAGATTTAGGGTTGCTACTCTTGTAGTTTAATTAGGCTACCCCTATGAAAATAGGTGGTTGGAATAATTAAACTATCCTTTGATCCTTGAAAGAGGGCTTTGGCAAGCTTTTATGGTGCAATTGATCATCCTTGAATGTTAGCACAACTTGGGATAGTGAGGGTTTGACTTGATTAGCTGGTTATCTTGAGCTTAATTATAATCAAGGTCCTTTCTATTTGCCTTAGTAGTTTAGTTTCTTTTCCATTTATTCTTTTTTGCTTAGCCTAACTTGAAACACTTGAATAAACTCTAGCACATGAAACACAACTAGCAATGGATGACACCCCAAATACTCGGCGGTAAACCATGCACATGTGGCTATAAATTTAAAGCTTCAATTCTTCCTACCATGTTTTTGGTGCCGTTGCTAGTGAGTTGGTATTTTTCAATATCAAGGTTTGCTTGAACATTAGAGTCTAGGCCTTCAAAAATATTTTCAAAAAATCAAAAATTTTGGGGGAAAAAAAAGAAATTCAAAATGGCTATTTTCCATTTACTTTAATTTGGGCATGAACCTTTTTGGTAATATTTGTCTAGATTGAACGATTATTGTGCATAATGTTTGCATTTAACATTTTAAATATGGGAATGTGAGAGACTCAAGCCACCCTTTGTCTATGTGTTATGATGGTATGTGCTCTTTAAATGTTGATAACATGTGGGATTTGTTGAGTCTTTAGCTTGGTATCAATGGCAATGTGAGAGAGGTAGTGAGTCTTTTGTGTGCCCTTCCCTATAGTTTGTGCGCTCAATCTCCAGGTGTATATCAATCTAGGGATCTATATCATCTCCATTCTTCTTAACATCATGTTATGTGCTCTTATTGTCAATCTTTTACCCATGATGCAAATTCTTGTGCCTATTATGATATTTCTATGAATGTCATGCTAGGCTTAATTCCATGATAGAGACATTAAATGAGCGACATACGCACTTTATTAGTGAGATGAGGAAGTGTGGCCTATTGCATGAGGTCAACCTAGCCTATCTTCACTTATACTCGAGGTTAGTCTCCATGATGATTTTGACTTCTCTTCCCCTGGCCCTGATTTTATGGCTTATACACATTTGACTGGCATAGAGAAAGTGATTGACCCTTCCTTGATCTCTTTACTCTTTATCTCTCTATCCTTGTCTAGCACACCTAGAGGCACTACCATTGGCCACTTGATGCTATTTGCTTCTTCCCTCCCTTTAGCTCAGTGTACAGGGTTAGAGATGGGTGAGTCTTCTAAGGATGATGTTAGTTTTGTTAAGGATGATTTGCTTGATTGGTGGGAAGAACCTACTTTGGTTAAGTCGTTTCTTGAAGAGGCTCCTTTTGAAGAGTCGTGTGGTGATGGTGTGGTGGTTGGTGCCGCTCCTAGCATTGAGCATATAGACCCCATTTGCACCAATTCACTTGACTTAGTCCCCATTTCATCCTCCTTGGTTCCCACCCCCCTCTCATTTGCACTCATTTTATGAGTCCCTAGGTGACATTAGATTGGATAATTGCTCCTTTGACCTCTATTGTGCATACCTAGAGGACGTGTCTAGGAAGATCATGTGGAGTATTTTCTTTGATCATGCTATTAATTTTTCTATAGCATTTGATAAGTTTAAGAGGACACTGACTACCTTTGCTTCTTTCTGATTCGTGTTCTCTTACTTACATCACTTTGAGTTGCATGTAGTAGTACATAATAAAATTCTGCGAGCTTTGACCGCATCTGAGTTGAACATTTAAGTCTTAAGTGACATAGAAAAGTGACTGATGCTCCTCAAGCCTCCGCAACACCATATTAGGGAGGAAATAGTTTAGGTACAATTAGTACCCGACCTAGTATAATCATTCTAGATCTTATCCCCTTCTTTTTATTTTATTTTCTTTCTTTTTCTTTTTAGTTATAGATATTAGGTTGTGTTTTTTGTTAGTGATTATTTTGAGCTGAAATTTAGGATATTGTTAAGCCAATTTATGTCTATGACCATATTTGTGTGTCTTTTGTGTAGGGTTGTGCTTTGTTCTTGGTCGTGGTATTAGAGTTATATATATTCATTGTTAGTGGTTAGTTTTGTATATATGTGTGGTCGTGTTGCCAAATGGGTGATGTTGTGCTTTTATGCAAGTGTGTTAGCTTTTGTACATGTGTGTTCTTTGAGTATTCTTGTGAGTTTTGATTTGTTTTGTGTTTTATGTGTTTTGTGGTGGGTGGTTACTCCTCGGCTTCCAATGAGGACATTGTGAGATTTAAATGTGGGGGTGGAGAAGTCATATACCCTTTTGTGCATATTTTTGTGAAAATTTTTCAATTTTTGTATAGTTTTTCTTCTTAGCTTTGTAGGACTCTTGTGCCTTTGTGATTGGTTTTTGACCTTTAATAGCTTGTTTGCTAGCTTGTATATAAGTCGAATATGTATGATGGAACACTTGCCTATAATGTGATGCCTAGTTTTTCATAATAAACCCATTTCATATGTGTGGCTTTGTGCCTACCTTATACACTTGACCATTGACTTTTTGTATTAGCTGTTGAAATTTTAGGTTTGGGGGCTTTTTACTTGGTTAATTAACTTCCGGCTTTGTCACAAAAATGAGAAAAGGAAAAAAACAAGCGAAAATCGAAAAAAGAAGCTAACTTTGGTACCTCTATTTGGACTTAAATAAGTGTTTTGCACATCCAAATAAAACCGCTCAATAGAGAAGAAGTCCAAATACTTCCTAAGTTGTTCCTCCAGGAGTTTAGGCCTAATAAATCAAGAACTACCCATCACGGTGAAGGAGCATAAGGACATAAGCGGGGAAAAAAAATGTGATCTAATGACGGGGAGTCATATGCCAAGTGAAAATTTCCTTTAGGCCCGGTTTTAGTGTAACATTAAGAGTCAATACACTTTTCCCGAAGCACCAAGGTGTGCCATTGTATTGCGTTGGGTGAAAAATGACAGTTGGGTGGCATTTATACCGTATGTGTGTCTTGAATGCATATTTTGCTTGTATATGGCTTAGTAGCTGGGCTGTTCGATGATAGAATTGATTTAGATATGTACATCTTTTCCCCTTTGCCTTGTATATATCCTTTGCTTTTGAAACAAAAAATTAGAAAAACATTTCCAAGATTTTGTGGGTATAGCTTCTACTAACCCTCACGAGACTGCACCTGTCCACTTGGGGAACTAAGGGGTTTAAAGGGCTTATTGCATACGCTAAATACAATTGTGATTCCCACGAAAGTAAATCAGGTTCCTAGGTTAGTTTTTCATTTGTTTTCCTCAAGGATGACCAAAAGATAGGTGTGGGGGTATTTAGTTGGTACTAAGTTATCATATTTTACATGCCTACATCGCCTAAATTTTGGCTCTTTATAATAATATACTCTTTAGGATTTTTACTTATTTTATTTACTTTTGTAAGTAATAAGTTCAATCGAGAAACTACTGCAAAAAGGCACAAAGAAAGAGCAAGAAATCATAAAGATCCTGAACTAAGACGAGGTGATAGGTAGTCGTGGCGTCACCACCTAACCGGTGTCACCCCTATAAGGTCGTAGGGGCTTGCAATGGCCAGCCATCATATAGCCAACGGCCGGTGGTAGGAATGACTGCCGGTCGTCGGATTGCCACCTATAGGCACTCGCTGCTCTTCTCGCCCTTTTTTTCTCCCAACTCGATCAATGGCACTTTTTGAGCTTTTCAGGGGGGGACTTTTTAAAGAGGTTTTAGCCTAGGTGCAGCCTTTAAAAAACCGATTAGGGGGTAATAGACTTGGCAAATTAGAATCTATTTAGTTGTTTTGGATTTAAGCTTGCAGATTTCCAAGTCTATTCGAATAAGCAAGACTAAGTTTCTCTTCTCTCTCTCTCTCTCTCTCTCTCTCTCTCTCTTTAATTTCATGCTTCTTGTTTTGTTTGCTACTTTATTAATTATTTGTTTTGATTTTCTTTGGTTGTGATTAGCGCTTAAGATGACTAGTTGATCTTGTTTAAACCTTGGCCTACTTTGTCTGTGTTTGGATTTGGGTTTGCTCTCAGCCCACCAAGTGTCCGATGAAATGATTAAGAGAGATTTCATTTGTGTTTTGAGGGAATTGACTTGCGTTGAGACGTGAGGTTGATTTTTTGGTGTGGGTAGGGAGGATAGCTAGCATTTGGACATGAAAATAGTCTGAATTTTACCTAGATCTAGGTTGTTATCCCTATAGTGTAATTGGGCTAACTCCATAAAAATAGGTTGTTAGAACAATTAAACTAGCCTTCGACACTTGAACTGGGCTTGTGCAAGCTTCTATGGTGTAACCAATCGTCCTTGAATGTTAGCATAACTTGTTGGGATGGTGAGGGTTTGACTCAATTAGTTGGTTATCTTCGACTTAATTATAATCAAGGTCCTTTCTATTTGCCTTAGTCATTCAAGTCCTTTTCCATTCATTCTTTTTCACTTAGCTAGCTTTAAGCACTTGAGCTAAACTCCGGTACTTGAAAGCCAACTCCCAGTGGACGACCACCCAGGTACTCGATGGTAAACTGTGCACTTGCGGTTATAAATTTAAAACTTCAATCCTTCCTATTAGATTTCTTTCTTATGCCTGAAAGCCCACATGATCATTTCTTTGTTTTATGAAATATGAATTATTTGTGGAAGTTAAGTGAGATTTTCATATGCATGTAAGCCAATTTGGTGGTAGTGAAGGAGTTCTGTTGATTATTGCATGAGAATTATTCCCACTATGCTACATACCTAACATTGCTACTTGTATGTCGTCACCATTGTTCGCTACATAGTCAGTGGCTTGATTTAGATCAGATGATGTATTTTCTGCTTTTCATCATGCTAGTGTCGTTACTATTGAGTCTGTCATATGTTATGCTTTCTGTCACAGGGACCATTGTTCTTATCATGGGTTTGGTAGCATTTCATATATATATAAAACCTCAAAACACCTGGAAAGAAAATGAGGGAAGAATCTCACAGACTTCGGAATTCTTACACCCGTATGTCACCTAGAAGGATGAATGATTCGTATAGTATCAGTGCTTTTCTAAGTATTATCGTGAAGCCTGAAAGCCAGAACTCCTTGTAAGTGAACTCCTTCTCCCGTGTTGTGCATCATTAAGGTTTTCCACTACATACAGATGCTTAGGGGCCTTCTCATATAATAATGGCATGACCTGACATGTTTTAAAGTGCCAATTTAGCATAGCGTGTAGTGCAAAGCACATGGAAACTTATGAGATCACTTAGATTTATAATAAAAGACCATTGTTGTGCTTGCTGATAAATTAGTAAGTGAAGGGAATTTTGGTTGTTTCCTTATCAGGGGGGATGGGTGAGTTCGTCGAATTAGTTGACTCTTGTAGTAGGTTGTGATATATGGTCGTGAAGTCATTATTTGAGTTACATGCCTATTATTCCCTCATGTTGTAGTTTTAATGCTAGTTGCCTTTATATATAATGATATGAGCTTGTGGCCACAACAACTTGCATTCATGTGCTTACCCCTATAATTTCTATTTTTAATTGAATGGCATGCTAGTATGCTCATTGGCTCAATGCGATAGGAAAATTCTGTTGGAAAATTGTTAGCATAGTTCGTATGGGTGCAATGACATGACGTGAATAGGTTGTCTTGTATTACGTGGTAGTTTTTATAGAAAGCTTTAGAGTTGTGCCTTTGTTGGCCATTATGCTTATTGCCATTCTTGGTTTGTCATGTTAAGGCTAGTTTACATGGTCATTTCCATACTAGTCATTCTGATTACTGTATTGTCCTACTACCATTCTTCAATCTTTGGAAAAGCATTTGCATGTCTATAAGCTTGTTTATAAGTATCTCAATAGGCATGATAACGTGTTGGGTGTACTTATGGTCATATCGGAGCCTATGTTGATAAATGTGAGTGATAGAAGTGTATGACCTTTGTGCTGGGGCATATATTTTTGACATTTTAATAGGATTATGAAGGGTCTAGACTCATGTTTATGAGCATGGCATTTTACTTGCATGTTTTCATGATTTAGAGATCTTCAATTCTATATGAAGACCCTAGGGGAGAACCTTCATCAGCTAAGCTACTAGGATTGTGAATATCTTGTCTACTAGATATATGGACCTTGTACCATACATGTCTCAACCAAGGGCCCACCGGTGTATGTCCTGTAAACAACTTATGTACAATTAATGTACTGAACCTTTGCCGCCCATCGGCCTACATTTTTAGCGTACCATTTTCTCCCGGGTTACTTCTTTGCTTGTTCGTTGGTAGCTTCACATATCACCTGAGTGATTTTTCTCATGATATACATGTAGTATTGATTGATGTTGTTAATTATCCTTGATTTTTCAGCGTGCTAAGTTGTTGTTCTATATGATGTCATTGGAGGCTTGCTTGTTGTAAGTGTGTTCTTGTTATTTGAGTGATGCCATGTGATGGCCTCGCTACTCGGTTGTGGTATAGAAGCCTTAGTTGATACCCTTGATGCTAAAATGATTCAATTCCCTCATACTTTAGGATCAAATTGATTGAGCACGTTGATACTAATTCAACCCTGCTATGTCCGTTAATTGTTATGAATCAAAATCCTTGAGATGTCAACTCATACTGATGCATGAATAGATAATTTTTTTTATGCCTGTTAGGTGTAAGATTGAAAATTTGGTGTTCATTTAAAAAGTTTAATATGGGTATCCATCCCAACTTCTTTGCCCCTCTTATATGTGATTTGCCCTCGATGCCTTAATAGAGTGACTAGACACATAAAAAGACCAGCAGGAGGCGACTGGATACTGAAACTTTGTTTCCCGGCTTAAAATTTATATGTAATAGTAAAGTAAAGTTTAGGGTTCTGTTGTTGAGTTGTGTGGTTATGTCACATAGGTGTGAGCCACATGTTTTAATGTACTATAGACTTTAGAATTTCGAGGATAAAATTCTTTTCAGAGGGGAGAGCTTAATAACCAAGGATTTGTTTTTAATGTCGAGCTAATTGTTAGATTAGGGGCCCATTCTTTTCGTTGGTAAATTAGGGTTGGTAAAGGGTGAAATTGATTGAGGTAGATTAAAGTTGGTATTTCTTATTGAAGTGGATCAAAGTAGATTAAAGTAGGTTGAAGTGGGTTGAAATTGATTGAAGTGGGTTGAAGTTGACATATTTTTTTGAAGTTGGTTAAAATAGTGAGAATAAAATTTTGAAGGAGGTGGATTGAAGTCGGTTGAAGTGGTTGAAATAGGTTAAAGTTGGTTGAAGTATGTTGAAGTTGGTATTTTTTATTGAAGTGGGTTAAAGTTGGTTGAAGTGGATTGAAATGAGTCAAAGTAAGTTGAAGTTGATAAACTAGAAGAGACCAACGAAAGAACAGGCCCTAATAATTTTATTAGCTATGTTTTATTAACTACATTAAGCTAATGTTTGTGGGTTTATTAAAGTGAATAATTTATTGAATTTGGTTTTGAAATTTTATCACTTATCATGTGGACTTGAAATTTTGGAGAATAGTCGAGTATTAAACCAAGTGACACTGTTGGAATCGAGCGGGCTAACCAATACTTGAATTTGTGGGCTTGATTTTTTGGTCGTAGGAATTCATGACTTGGGTTAGTTTTAAAAAAAAAGACAAAAGGCTATTAAAAACATCAAGGGGCCAAGTGTCCATCCCCCAAACAAAAGCACGGCACTCAGTAACTCTCGTCTCCTTCTCATCACACCCAGCCTTCCCCACCTTACCACCACCCTCACTACTTCTTCCATCGAATAGAGAAAGAAGAAGAGAGTGAGGCCGAGAGAGGGAGGAAGAGTACTGATGGCAGCAATAGGGTAGCAAAGAGGAACAGTACAGAACACTGGCAATGACGCCTGAGATAGGATAGCCGAGGTGGCGACAGTAACAACGGGAGGAGGAGAGATTTGAACCTAGGCCTAATTCGCCTAATTAACCCCGAGAGTCAGGTCCTTTATCCAGGATTCAAGTAGGTGACTCTCAATCCCCAAATTATTAGTTAATTTATATTTCTAGTTTGGGCTTGTGAACTGAATTGAGTTCTTAAGTTTAGATAATGGTGGATTAAGTAACTATCGGAAGAAAGAAAGGTTGACTGAGTTGAAAGAGATTAATGGGATGTTTGGACATGATTTGAGGTGAAATTTATAGAAAGTGATGTGACTAGGGAGCTTGGGTATTTGGGTGTTAGATGGATACTATGGTGATGTGTTAACTGCTATATGGAAGAGCTAATTGTTCTGTTATTATTTCCGATTTCAAATAGTTCATGTCAGGTTGTGGTCGTGGTGCCGTTGTCGTATGAGTTGTGTTGTTATGCTTCTTGCTCTCAATTTGTGGCCGGTGTTGATTTCACCTAGAGACCTAGGTTGGGGACCGGGGGGTCAGCTGATTGATTCAACTTATCAGTTCAGCAGTGAACCAATCCATGAACCGAGCAATGACTCGCTCCAACTAAGCCTAAACATTGTTAAATCTGAACCTGAACTGAACCTGAATCGAACTAAACTGTAAATCTACAAAGAACCAGAGAAGAAAAAAATGAGGGGAGGAGTGACTTAACAGTAGTCGAACCTAAGGAAAGTGAATTTGAATGGCACTGAACCAAAACCGGCATTAAACCTAATTTAAACTAAAGGGAACTAAAGAAAACTTATTGGCTCCTACAAATTATTCTAAGT
Organism: Carnegiea gigantea; assembly: GCA_029747015.1. NCBI lineage: Eukaryota > Viridiplantae > Streptophyta > Magnoliopsida > Caryophyllales > Cactaceae > Carnegiea > Carnegiea gigantea. The sequence goes on from JAKOGI010001792.1 coordinate 173,677, forward strand.
GTGTGCAATTTGTTGCCGTTAATATTAAATGAGACATGTGTGCATGTACCATTTGCTAAGTCATGGTGAGCTTGGCTTAAATAACTCCCTTTGCTAACGATTTGTGAATCATGAAGTCATTCGATTTAGACTTTTCCTTATTTATCTCTAAATTTGCTTAATCACATGTAAATATGTATTTGATTTGCTGATTGCATGGAATTATTTGATTCCAAGACCCTTGAGGTACTTTATGATAAGACAACCATGTAATTTACTAAATTGAATGCATTGTTGTTTTTGAAATTGATAATCAAGTTATGTCTTTTTCAAAGTTAACCTATGAGAAGTGCTTCTTAAGAGATAATGGGTAATGATAAAGCTATTTAGCAAAACTTGAACTTCTCGTGCATATCAAGAGTGAGTTGTAATTCAATGGTGTGAGCTCTTTTATAACTTAGTTGCTGCTTCCTACAACTGTATAGAGTCTTTTGTTATGGAATGAACTGTTTACACTTTGGCAGCAAATTTACATTTGAAACATCGAGAAACTAAGACATTTATTCATAGTTACAAACTACTAGCTTCCGAAATGCATTTTAATACCCCTCCTTTCAGAAGTGAATGGCTACTTGATGGATAAGTTTTTTGGAAGCTTGCTTTGTCAAAATGAGTGGTCAAATACTTTTTAGAAGTTAACTTGATGTTATTAGGGCAATTTAGCCTTCTTGAAAATGGAAACATTATTGTTGCGATACAATAGAAATTTTGACGATAGATGGTTTGAAAGTGAGTTCCATCCAAAATGTTTTGGGTTTAGACGGTAGTAATAATTGTTTAAACCTAAGATTAGGGAGCAGACCCGGTATGTGGGAACTAAAATTCCTAGTGAGTAGACCTAGAAGTGCAAATCCCAGTATATTCGGATCATGATAAAAGTCTAGTGACTATGAGAGGCCCTGGGGATGCCACGAATTGTGAGTTATGAGACTCAATTGAAGACAGCACCAAGAAATGAATTCAATGCCTTGAATTTGATTTTTTAATTATTATGAGTTGAAAACTCCCCATTTAGGGACTGTGCTAATGTAAATGTTCGCAAAAGCGGATGTTACTCTTCAAAATTGCCTTTTCTAAGTACTTAACTTGGTCTAACGAAAGGTTCTTTCCTATTTATGCATTAAATTCCATTATCTTGCAAACTTAAGTTGGTAACTTTGCATGAATTCTTTTGATATTAAGTGTTAACTGTCACCAAATGACTTAATTTTTTAATCCCTAAGTCTTAGCAAGAGATAGCTTGCTACCGGAGTCACTTATGCTTAATGTGATGATATTAAGTAAGAGCAATGTGTGGCTATCACTGCTAGGGTACAAGGTTTGTAGGTTAGGGAACAACAAGGCTTCGAGCATTGAACTAAAGATAAGGGTGGACGGCATTCGAATTCTTAAGTGTATTGAAGTGTTGTTGAATGTGAATAGTTTTGGATGTTTAATATGCTAATATTAAGTAGTAACTTCTGCATGATTGATACTTAAACAAATTACATGCAAATATTTTGTGTTCGGGGAGAGAATTATCCACTGAGCGTATGGTAGCTCATCCCCTCTCTACTTCCTTTTTCCCAAGTTCTTAAAAAGGACGAATAAAGCTCCTAGGCTAGTGTAAATGGAGTCGGAACTTTTCTTTTTGCATTATAAAAGGAGTCATACGTAACATACTTAGATTCATGAGTTAAATGATATAATGTAATGTACTCATAATTTTTTGAGCATGTGTAAGTTAATTACTATAGTTCATGTAATACATATTGCCTAAAATCACTCTGAATGGCCATATAGGCCAACCATCTGAATAGTCAGTTGTAATATTAGTTGGAGTTGAGTTTAGTCTTTAGGATGTAACCCCAGCGCTCCAGGCGTGTGCTCTGTTGAGTTGTATCTTTATTTCTTTCTCTTAATCAGCTTTATAGCTTATGTACTCCAAGCTTGTGGCCCATGGAGTTGTGATCTCTAGCGTGTAGCCGTCGAGCTTGTTGAATGTATTGTTTACGTTTTATTATTACAGGTACTTAATGTAAGGCTTTAAGCCTAAGTTATGTTCAATTTTTAGACAGAACTTTATCCGTTTTGTTCTGAAACTTTAGTAATTGCTAACCTCACAAGCCTTAGGGGATAGGGGTGTTACAATGAATGTTAAAAGTGCTCCTCTCCAAGTAGAAAAACACTAAGACTTGACTAAGCAGCTGTTAGAAAAATCGACATCATCAAGGCACTTAAACTAGCTTATGGCCATTATGGAGGAGCATTTAACGGCCACCTGTTTCTTCAAACTACAATGGTCAAGTGTTGTACACCTGTAAATATAGAGCTCAATTGAAGAAGAAGAGTACACAACACATGAAGAAAAAGAGTTCAATTCTAAGTATTATTACACTCTTGAGTGATTAACATCCAAATATCATAGTCTTTTTGCGCACATAAGAGAACCCTTGTAACATAAGAGGGTTGGGAGAATCCTACTTTTAAGAAAGATGGTTAGCTTGTAGAGTCATCCTTCCTATGTAGGGACTTAAGAGAATTCACTTTAAGAGAGGTCTAGAAGGATGGATTGTAGTTAGGATTGCTGGGCTGATGGTGGAAGTTCTATCATTTTCTAGTAGAACAATATAAGCGGGTTGAATCCCAAGGAAGGTAGGGATGTAGCCCAATAGAGGGGCGAACCTCGTGAACAAATTCTGCGTGCTTTACATTTTATTCTATTCTTACCGTGCTCAACTCCATTGATCTATTTGTGTCCTTGGTCATATTATTCAATGTCCTTGAGTTTTCTTTAATCTGATTTATATTAAGTATAAGTTTTGCCTTGCGATTATTTATACTCAATCTATTCACCCTCCCACATCTAGGGTGATTTCGGTTACTTGGGACTAAGAAGGAGATGATCACCCCAAATATTATCATCATGGAACTGAAAGGTTGGCTTTGACTCCAATACTCGAAATTAAGTAGTATTGTCTTGATATAAGCCAACACATTGCCTCTACATGGCATGTGGATGCAATAAGGGAACTTAAGCACACCCCCGCCATTATAATAGCCATAACATCAACATGGTTCCATGTTAGACTTTATCGATATCATGTGTGCATATACTTCTTGTTCACACATCAAGCTCCACACATAAGCACATAATCCTTGTAGAGCACCACATCAAACTTGACATATTATTCAATTCAAGCACATTCATCCTATGGCTCTTGGGTGTGACCACACTTTTATTGTGATGTTACAAATGCCCAACTAATTGAACCATTAATTAGTGATAAATATTTCGATAAAAGCGAAATTAGTAGTCATAAAAAATCTTTTATTATGACATTATCTCGGTTCCCTTTGGAGGAACAAAGCTAAAATATACTTTGCTTAAAACCTTGTAATCGAAAGATATAAAAAAAAAATTTTGTTTTTTTCTTCTAAAAAAGCAACAACACCATCTTAAAGGCAGCTATTTTTTATTTTTTATTTTTTTTCTTTCCAAACTGTTAACGCAAATTTGAATGGAAGGTTCTCATAATAATAATTAAAATTCTTGGAACCTCATGTCATTAACCTTAGAAGGTATAGTGAGCTTAGGAAATCTTATCAGTAAAGAAACCTTTAACTTAAACATTTTATAGACTTAATCCCAAGCTTAGAAAGTACTTCACATAGTAAAATTTGACCCTTTTGCTCCCATGCATATTTATATACACTTTCATCACTTTGTCCTTAAAAACATTATAACTTTTGGAGACATAGTCTTTAGACATAATGATTCAAAAGTCTTTAAAAATATAAAAGCATAATATAGACTTTGCCTGTTGATTGGTTTGGAAGAATCCGAAAGTAAAAGCACAATATAGACTTGGCCTCTTTATTGGTCTGGAAGTATCCAAGACTTGTTCACACACATGGAAATATATGGGTACATCATTATCATCCACATACATTACATCTTTATGCCAGTACCCATGATATCTTTCCCTTCGCTAGAATGGTTTTTTAGCTTTCTCAACTAAAATCAAAAACACAAAACCATTTCAAAGAATGAGACGACATATCAATGCATCCATCTCTAGAACGTTAGTTTACATTGCATAAAATTGATGCACAATGTTAAATTCATTTTATTTCAAAATGGACAATGGAAAGAATTTCTTTCAATCCTTCTTCATCTTTCTTTGTTGAAAACATAAGTGGAATCCTAGGACAAAGTTACCTTTTTGATGACATACATGTTACCATCCTTGATACATGCACTCTTGGACCCGCACATCACATGCATCATTTTCCTCTTTATACAAGTTGATCCAGCAATTAAACCATAAAACATTCACAAAACATGCTTAAAACATTCATCATTCATTCTTAAATAATAACATTCTTCTTACTTTAACTTGAACATCTAAATGGAAAAGGGTGGGCAACAACTGTGCATATGCTTGTTTTTCTTAAATTATTTTTACTTATGTACTTGCTTAGAGCTCAAAGAGATCTCCCTGTTAGAGTAGCAAAGCTCAAGCAACTAACTCTATTCATTCAAGTATTTAAGAACTTTATTTGCTACAAATTACTTTCATTTAAGCTATGCTTCTTCCTTAAAACTTAAACTTTTCTTTTAAAAATAGTTTTAGTTTAAAGTTTCCATTATGTTTGAACATAGCATAAAAAGAAAACTTCTCTTTTAGACTTCATCTTTTGATAAGAGGCTAAGTTAGTCTTTTGATTAATTTAGAATTTTTGTTATCAGAACAACTTTTTCCTTTTGGAAAAAATCCTATAAAACCGCTTATTTTATTTTAAAATCTCCTTCTGAAAGCCCTTTTAATGAAATACTTTTCAAATGATTTAAAAGATCATTCTTTAATCTTCAAGCCTATCTGTTTTTTAAAGAAAGACAATTAGTAAAAACAATTAGATGAGAAGAGTCATTTTTTTTAGCAATTAAAAAAGAACATTCATTACCCATTTTGCATATTTTGACACATACACCTTCCAATTAATCCTTAATTTATTAATCTATGCTCAAAACACATCTACCACATAACTATTCATATAATTCACTTTACTCAAGATTCAAACAAGTCCTTCACAAAATAAACTTTACTACTCTTAACTTTAACTTTCCAAGACCACATAATCAAAATAAGCATAATTCTTACATGACTTTACAAATTCAAGTGCTTAGAGTGTTTATAAATAAGAAAAGAATATAAGCATCTCTTTAACTTAATTTTCAATAACCTAATTATAGCTTCTCTTTTCATTTTGTTCACTCACTTGACCATTCTTGAATTAAATTACTCATATTGACATGCAAGCCCTTAATGACGATATTCATACTTAACTTTTGCCATGAGTACACCTTCAACTTCAATGAAAAATTTTATCACATCATTAAATTCTAACTCTTATCATAATCAAGACAACTAAGCATCCTTTTCCCCTTTTCTAAATTCTTATGATTTTACTTCAAAAGCCCACTTTTCACTTGTTAATTGAAAATCATCACGATCAACTTGAGATAAAAACCTGCATGCTGATCAACCATGAAAACTTTCACATTTTCACAAAATCCATATTAAACCTCAAGCCCACATAATTCATCATAATTTCAATGTAAAATTAAACCTTCGACTTCATCAACTCCTATTTTCATACACAAGGACTCAAGAGAGAATGTGTTGGTTGTTGCCCTGCCAAAGAGATACACTCTTGTCTTTGTTCTTAAGGCCAAAATCTTAGGATTTTACAACAACCTAGAAGCCTAGAATGAAGATGAGGATTTTCAAGAAATCATTGCCTGCCCCAAGAACCATGACTGCTATATTTTACTAGAAGGGTGTCTCCCCAAGAACAATAAACTATGCGTTCCTAAAGGCTCTCTAATGGATCTACTTGGTGGAGAAGCTCACGGTAGTGCTTTGGGATGCTATGTCTACAGAACCAAAAAGGTTAAGATCCTAAAAGGAGCATCTCTATGAGCCTAGAATGGCAAGTGATATCCATCATTTTGTCTCTAAGTGTGCTACATGTCATAAAGCCAAGAGCACTTCCACCATGGGTTATATACTCCACTTCCAATATCGAATGGCCCTTCAAAACATGTGAATATGGAGTTTATTTTAGGTTTTCCAAGGACCCAAAGAGAGGCATAATTTTATTATGGTAATTAATTAGTTCTCCAAGATGGATGGCTCCCTTTATTTCATGCACTAGACTAATGATGCCTCTTACATTGCTCACGTTTACTTCAAGAAAATCATCAAACTTCAACGAGGGTAAAGAAGTATTGTCTCATATTGGGATGCCAAATTCCTAGCTCATTTTTGCAGGTGCTTATGGAAATTGTTAGAAAGCAAGCTCTTGTTTAGCGCTACTCGCCCCCTTAAACCAATGGGTTAATGAAAGTCACTAACTAGACTTTATCCACCTTGCTTTGGGGTTTGGTGAGCAAAAAGATCAAGGAATGGAATCTAAAATTTCCACATGCTGACTTTGCCTACAAACAGGCTTCCACTTATGTTGCATCCTAATGTCCTTTTAAGACTTGTTATGGAGTCAATA